>JASEVX010000001.1:113633515-113784518 GCA_031761405.1 Serripes groenlandicus | reverse complement strand
ATTGCCGTTGGACAAGGCCCATGTCCTAGCCTAGTACTGATTTGCTTATTCGATTGCCGTTGGACAAGGCACATGTCCTAGCCTAGTACTGATTTGCTTATTCGATTGCCGTTGGACAAAGCACATGTCCTAGCCTAGTACTGATTTGCTTATTCGATTGTGGTTGAACAAAGCACATGTCCTAGCCTATTACTGATTTGCTTATTCAATTGCCGTTGGACAAGGCCCATGTCCTAGCCTAGTACTGATTTGCTTATTCGATTGCCGTTGGACAAGGCCCATGTCCTAGCCTAGTACTGATTTGCTTACTCGATTGTCGTTGGACAAGGCACATGTCCTAGCCTAGTACTGATTTGCTTATTCGATTGCCGTTGGACAAGGCCCATGTCCTAGCCTAGTACTGATTTGCTTATTCGATTGCCGTTGGACAAGGCCCATGTCCTAGCCTAGTACTGATTTGCTTATTCGATTGCCGTTGGACAAGGCACATGTCCTAGCCTAGTACTGATTTGCTTATTCGATTGCCGTTGGACAAGGCCCATGTCCTAGCCTAGTACTGATTTGCTTATTCGATTGCCGTTGAACAAGGCCCATGTCCTAGCCTAGTACTGATTTGCTTATTCGATTGCCGTTGAACAAGGCCCATGTCCTAGCCTAGTACTGAGTTGCTTATTCGATTGCCGTTGGACAAGGCACATGTCCTAGCCTAGTACTGATTTGCTTACTCGATTGTCGTTGGACAAGGCACATGTCCTAGCCTAGTACTGATTTGCTTATTCGATTGTCGTTGGACAAGGCACATGTCCTAGCCTAGTACTGATTTGCTTACTCGATTGTCGTTGGACAAGGTATATGTCCTAGCCTAGTACTGATTTGCTTACTCGATTGTCGTTGGACAAGGCACATGTCCTAGCCTAGTACTGATTTGCTTACTCGATGGTCGTTGGACAAGGCACATGTCCTAGCCTAGTACTGATTTGCTTACTCGATTGTCGTTGGACAAGGCACATGTCCTAGCCTAGTACTGATTTTCGTATTCGATTGTCGTTGGACAAGGCACATGTCCTAGCCTAGTACTGGTTTGCTTATTCGATTGTCGTTGGAGAAGGCACAAGTCCTAGCCTAATACTGATTTGCTTATTCGATTGTCGTTGGACAAGGCCCATGTCCTAGCCTAGTACTGATTTGCTTATTCGATTGTCGTTGGACAAGGCACATGTCCTAGCCTAGTACTGATTTGCTTATTCGATTGTTGTCGTTGGACAAGGCACATGTCCTAGCCTAGTACTGATTTGCTTATTCGATTGTTGTCGTTGGACAAGGCACATGTCCTAGCCTAGTACTGATTTGTTTATTCGATTGTCGTTGGACAAGGCCCATGTCCTAGCCTAGTACTGATTTGCTTACTCGATTGTCGTTGGACAAGGCACATGTCCTAGCCTAGTACTGATTTGCTTACTCGATTGTCGTTGGACAAGGCACATGTCCTAGCCTAGTACTGATTTGCTTACTCGATTGTCGTTGGACAAGGCACATGTCCTAGCCTTGTACTGATTTGCTTACTGGATTGTCGATGGACAAGGCACATGTCCTAGCCTAGTACCGATTTGCTTATTCGATTGTCGTTGGACAAGGCACATGTCCTAGCCTAGTATTGATTTGCTTATTCGATTGTCGTTGGGCAAGGCACATGTCCTAGCGTAGTACTGATTTGCTTACTATATTGTGGTTGGACAAGGCACATGTCCTAGCCTAGTACTGATTTGCTTATTCGATTGTCGTTGGACAAGGCACATGTCCTAGCCTAGTACTGATTCGCTTATTCGATTGTCGTTGGTCAAGGCACATGTCCTAGCCTAGTACTGATTTGCTTACTCGATTGTGGTTGGACAAGGCACATGTCCTAGCCTAGTACTGATTTGCTTACTCGATTGTGGTTGGACAAAGCACATGTCCTAGCCTAGTACTGATTTGCTTTTTCGATTATCGTTGGACAAGGCACATGTCCTAGCCTAGTACTGATTTGCTTCCTCGATTGTGGTTGGACAAGGCACATGTACTAGCCTAGTACTGATTTGCTTACTCGATTGTGGTTGGACAAGGCGCATGTCCTAGCCTAGTACTGATTTGCTTGCTCGATTGTCGTTGGGCAAGTCTAATCGCCTAGCACAGTACAGATGTGCTTACTCGATTGTCGTTGGACAAGGCACATGTCCTAGCCTAGTACTGATTTGCTTATTCGATTGTCGTTGGACAAGGCACATGTTCTAGCCTAGTACTGATTTGCTTATTCGATTGTCGTTGGACAAGGCACATGTCCCAGCCTAGTACTGATTTGCTTATTCGATTGTCGTTGGACAAGGCACATGTCCTAGCCTAGTACTGATTTGCTTATTCGATTGTCGTTGGGCAAGGCACATGTCCTAGCCTAGTACTGATTTGCTTACTCGATTGTGGTTGGACAAGGCACATGTCCTAGCCTAGTACTGATTTGCTTACTCGATTGTGGTTGGACAAAGCACATGTCCTAGCCTAGTACTGATTTGCTTATTCGATTGTCGTTGGACAAGGCACATGTCCTAGCCTAGTACTGATTTGCTTCCTCGATTGTGGTTGGACAAGGCACATGTACTAGCCTAGTACTGATTTGCTTATTCGATTGTCGTTGGACAAGGCACATGTCCTAGCCTGGTACTGATTTGCTTACTGGATTGTCGTTGGACAAGGCACATGTCCTAGCCTAGTACTGATTTGCTTATTCGATTGTCGTTGGACAAGGCACATGTCCTAGCCTAGTATTGATTTGCTTATTCGATTGTCGTTGGGCAAGGCACATGTCCTAGCCTAGTACTGATTTGCTTACTCTATTGTGGTTGGACAAGGCACATGTCCTAGCCTAGTACTGATTTGCTTATTCGATTGTCGTTGGACAAGGCACATGTCCTAGCCTAGTACTGATTTGCTTTTTCGATTGTCGTTGGGCAAGGCACATGTCCCAGCCTAGTACTGATTTGCTTACTCGATTGTGGTTGGACAAGGCACATGTCCTAGCCTAGTACTGATTTGCTTACTCGATTGTGGTTGGACAAAGCACATGTCCTAGCCTTGTACTGATTTGCTTATTCGATTGTCGTTGGACAAGGCACATGTCCTAGCCTAGTACTGATTTGCTTACTCTATTGTGGTTGGACAAGGCACATGTCCTAGCCTAGTACTGATTTGCTTATTCGATATTGTCGTTGGACAAGGCACATGTCCTAGCCTAGTACTGATTTGCTTATTCGATTGTCGTTAGACAAGGCACATGTCCTAGCCTAGTACTTATTTGCTTATTCGATTGTCATTGGGCAAGGCACATGTCCTAGCCTAGTACTGATTTGCTTACTCGAGTGTCGTTGGGCAAGGCACATTTCCTAGCATAGTACATATTTGCTTACTCGATTGTCGTTGGGCAAGGCACATTTCCTAGCCTAGTACAGATTTGCTTATTCGATTGTCGTTGGACAAGGCACATTTCCTAGCCTAGTACTGATTTGCTTACTCGATTGTCGTTGGGCAAGGCACATTTCTTAGCATAGTACAGATGATTTGCTTACTCGATTGTCGTTGGGCAAGGCACATTTCTTAGCATAGTACAGATTCGCTTTATCGATTGTCGTTGGACAAGGCACATTTCCTAGCCTAGTACTGATTTGCTTACTCGATTGTCGTTGGGCAAGGCACATGTCCTAGCCTAGTACTAATTCGCTTACTCGATTGTGGTTGGGCAAGGCACATTTCCTAGCCTAGTACTGATTTGCTTACTCATTCGTTTGGCAAGGCACATTTCCTAGCCTAGTACTGATTTGCTTACTCGATTGTCGTTGGGCAAGGCACATTTCCTAGCCTTGTACTGATTTGCTTACTCGATTATCGTTGGACAAGGTTCATTTCCTAGGCTAGTACAGATTTGCTTATTCGATTGTCGTTGGACAAGGCACATTTCCTAGCCTAGTACTGATTTGCTTACTCGATTGTGGTTGGGCAAGGCACATTTCCTAACCTTGTAGTGATTTGCTAACTCGATTATCGTTGGGCAAGGCACATTTCCTAGCCTAGTACTGATTTGCTTACTCGATTGTCGTTGGGCAAATCTAATTTCCTAGCATAGTACAGATGTGCTTACTCGATTGTCGTTGGGCAAGGCACATTTCCTAGCCTAGTACTGATTTGCTTATTCGATTGTCGTTGGGCAAGGCACATGTCCTAGCCTAGTACTGATTTGCTTACTCGATTGTCGTTGGGCAAGACTCATTTCCTAGCATAGTACAGATTTGCTTACTCGATTGTCGTTGGGCAAGGCACATTTCCTAGCATAGAACATATTTGCTTACTCGATTGTCGTTGGGCAAGGCTCATTTCCTAGCCTAGTACTGATTTTCTTACTCATTCGTTTGGCAAGGCACATTTCCTAGCCTAGTACTGATTTGCTTACTCGATTGTCGTTGGACAAGGCACATTTCCTAGCCTTGTACTGATTTGCTTACTCGATTATCGTTGGACAAGGTTCATTTCCTAGGCTAGTACAGATTTGCTTATTCGATTGTCGTTGGACAAGGCACATTTCCTAGCCTAGTACTGATTTGCTTACTCGATTTTGGTTGGGCAAGGCACATTTCCTTACCTTGTAGTGATTTGCTTACTCGATTATCGTTGGGCAAGGCACATTTCCTAGCCTAGTACTGATTTGCTTACTCGATTGTCGTTGGGCAAGTCTAATTTCCTAGCATAGTACAGATGTGCTTACTCGATTGTCGTTGGGCAAGGCACATTTCCTAGCCTAGTACTGATTTGCTTATTGGCAAGGCACATGTCCTAGCCTAGTACTGATTTGCTTACTCGATTGTCGTTGGGCAAGACTCATTTCCTAGCATAGTACAGATTTGCTTACTCGATTGTCGTTAGGCAAGGCACATTTCCTAGCATAGAACATATTTGCTTACTCGATTGTCGTTGGGCAAGGCTCATTTCCTAGCCTAGTACTGATTTTCTTACTCGATTGTCGTTGGGCAAGGCCCATGTGCTAGCCTAGTACTGCTTTGCTTATTCGATAGTCGTTGGGCAAGGCCCATGTCCTAGCCTAGTACTGATTTGCTTATTCGATTGTCGTTGGGCAAGGCCCATGTCCTAGCCTAGTACTGCTTTGCTTACTCGATTGTCGTTGGGCAAGGCCCATGTCCTAGCCTAGTACTGATTTGCTTACTCGATTGTCGTTGGGCAAGGCACATTTCCTAGCATAGAACATATTTGCTTACTCGATTGTCGTTGGGCAAGGCTCATTTCCTAGCCTAGTACTGATTTTCTTACTCGATTGTCGTTGGGCAAGGCCCATGTCCTAGCCTAGTACTGATTTGCTTATTCGATTGTCGTTGGGCAAGGCCCATGTCCTAGCCTAGTACTGCTTTGCTTACTCGTTTGTCGTTGGGCAAGGCCCATGTCCTAGCCTAGTACTGCTTTGCTTACTCGTTTGTCGTTGGGCAAGGCCCATGTCCAAGCCTAGTACTGATTTGCTTACTCGATTGTCGTTGGGCAAGGCACATTTCCTAGCATAGAACATATTTGCTTACTCGATTGTCGTTGGGCAAGGCTCATTTCCTAGCCTAGTACTGATTGTCTTACTCGATTGTCGTTGGGCAAGGCTCATTTCCTAGCCTAGTACTGATTGTCTTACTCGATTGTCGTTGGGCAAGGCCCATATCCTAGCATAGTACTGCTTTGCTTACTAAATGATCACGAATAAGTTAACTGTCGTCGTGATATGAGCCGTTCCACGAGAATACCATTATTAAGGACTATGCGTAATGTATCGACCCAGATCAGCCTGCGCATTTTTCACAGTCTAATCCGGGCCGACACCTTCCGTCTCAGGAGGATTGAGGTATAGAATAATAATTCCTCAAACAGAAAATCAACGGGAGGCGAAAAGTGTCTGTTCGGTTTAGCCTGCGCGGCATGTTTAGGCTGATCCGGGTCGATTCTTTACGCAGTTAGTTTTCTTGTACGACCGGCTCATATAACTGACACAATGTTGAAAATGGCGTAAAACTCGAATAAAAAACACTACCTTGTACTCCACAGTGGGCCTGCGTGTTTGGGAGTTTTAATGCTGACCGTTTGTAGACGACATGAGGGTGGCCATCTTTGTCTATCGGACCAGTGTGATTCCACAGTGGTTCTACAAAATAATCCTCATCTGCTGTCGAAAATACACCGTGCTGTAATGGAGCTAACACTATTAATATTTTGATGCAAACAACAAATATGCAGAACACGACTCTAAGAACCTCAAGGTGAATCTATTGAACATCTCTATAAATGAATGAATGATTATTGAATAGAATTAAACAATTATTGTAACAAAATTAACAGTTTTTCCTTTTGTCCCATTGTATTTCAGCCTGTAACTATAAATATCGGTTGAATATTCAGGAAACAGACTATAACTGAAAGAATTACCGATGAATACTCAAGAAACAGAAAACAGACTATAAATGTCGGGTGAATAATCAGAAACAGACTATAACAATAAATTCCGGTTGAATATTCAGGGCAAAAATTTGGTTGAATATTCAACAATCAGACTATATCTATAAATCATGGTTGAAAAGTCGGGAAACTATTAATAATTATGAATTCCAGATGAATATGTAGGTAACTATAATTTAGGGTACAGACTATAACTATATGTGCAAGATGAGTATTCAGGTAACTGACTATAACTATAAATACCAGTTGAATATACGGAAAACAAACTTCAATTTCTGGTAAACAGACAATTTATCCGCAAATGCCGGTTGAGTATTTAGAAATCGAATTATAATTCAAATAGCCAGGAAGTTTCAGCTGAATAATTAGGAAACAGACCATATCGATTGTTCAAGGAGCAAAATAAAACTATCTATTAACTGATATTGGCTATAAATGCCGATTTAATAGTCCAGAAACAGACTATACAGCACTATTTAAGAGAGGACAATGATGTACTTGATGTATGAATGCAATCTTGAATATATACAATGCGAATTCAACAACACATTCTGCTCGCTGGGCTTGTAGTGGCTTGACTTTCTGCAATGCAAAGGTATTCCTAGACCAGTATTGGCTAGTAACTTAGTGGCCGTGGATAACTGTACAGTTGTCGTAAAATAACTGAAATACTACTTGGAAATGATGTACATTTGGAAATGACATCAAACTCCAAAAAATTACATAAACTAAAGTCACTTACCAGTCCGTAGCAGTTACTCATAGCGGCTGTGGAAATGAACGGGTCACGACTGTGTCCCACGTAGTAACAGTTCGACACGAACTTACTGGTATTTATCACCGACCCTTTACCACGATATTCCACGTTAAAGTCAGGAGACATGAACTCTGTATTGAGTTTGAGATCAAAATGAAATTCTTTACCAAACACAAAGAATCTGTAAAATATCCGATACTCTGATATATCAGACACTATTCCTTCATTGCTTTCGGAGGCTGCACGTTTCTTCCGCGTGTTTGAGCTCCCTCGTATATTGTAGCTGACGAAATCTCCGTCTTCACTGACTAACTTGGGTATCGTCATTTCGTAATGTGTAAGAGATCGTAGAAGTTTGTCTATAAAAAAGGTAAGAACTGAATATTAACTCCATTTTCAATATAATATATTCTAACTATTTCGACCTTTTTCTAGTTCCATGGTCCCGTGTATTCCATTTAACCACGAAAATCATTTCACCTGATAACATTAAATGAAATTTCAATATGATACTTCATAACATAACTAAATACTGCCATGTATTTGTTTTCATTATGTCATATGAGGCAAGTTGAATTTGATCTACACTAAAGTTAAAATAGATAATTAAGATATTTTTAACACATTTCTCGCTTTCATACATACAACCAATCTGCCGCAGACGACTTCGAAAACATATAGTTAAAATGAGCCGTTCCAAGAGAAAACCAACATTATGGTCTCTGCGTATATAATAATAGTATAGTACAGAAAAGCGCAACATTTTAGAAAATCGTTTTTTTTTTGTTCTGTGACATCTTTTTATATTTTAGGAATATTTAAATGATATAAAAACGAGATCATTCTAATTTTGCGATTTTAGTGCCAAGGGCTTCAAAAGCTACCTGTATCAGGTAAAACGTTATTGTTTACTCTTTCCCACAAACAGACGCTTTTTGGCGCCTCTGCAGCTGACAACTTTTGAAAACATTGTGACAAAAGAAAAATTGACTATTCAATAATTATACAATGTACTTTCATTTATAGAGATGTTTTTTTATTGTTTTGCCCAGATGTTTTCAAAGTCGACTGCTGCATATTTATTGTATGTGGGAAAGGGTTAATTAACACAGCGAATTTCCTAATTACCAAATCGACTCGTGTTAGTTGTACACATGAACCGTTTAATGAATTCATTAAACACTCACGAATTTACATCTCTTCAACGTGATTGAACATAAATGAGACGATCCGAGCAAAAGTGCCAATGTTCACATCGTTAACGTTTCATTTGACCATTTACATATTCCCCCACATTCGGACGCGTCTGCAGCAGCTAACATTTCAAAAGCACTGTGACAAAAAGAGGAATTGTAATGTTTATGATGAGGAAGTTCTCCTTTTGCCACACTTCTTTCAACGTTAATCCATAGTTGTACTTTTATTAAGAGAGAATTGTTGTCTCAATATTTTAAAGTCGTCTGCTCCAGATTTGTTTTATGGGGAAAGGGGTTAAATAATGTAGGCATTTGTATATTAAACGATTTGGAATGATTGGCATTGGTCAAATGAAGAATTGCCCTTTGTCAGTAAAAACAAATCACTATACATGTATAACTTGATTTATCTAATTGTTGGATGCATGGTGCATCTTATCATCTGACTTAAACACGTGTTTTGTTTCGGTTGAATTGTAGTCTGGATCTGTGTAGTGAAGGATCAGGCGAACCCATGTGAGCAAACAGTCTCACCAGATCCTACACATATGTTTACTGGTGACGGAACAAGAGTTATACATTGTAGTAAAGGATTTCCCTCTGCGTCAGGTTAAATGGACCGTAGTACTGGTAACTTATACAGAACACGACGTGACATAACTGACATGGTGTTGAAATTAGCGTAACAATCATACAAACGTGGAAAACCGGATATATAGCCCAATTCGTTTCACACCCAATGCCCTTAATATGAGGTCAACAAAAGAATATAACAAAAACGAAATAAATTGTAAAGTGCCATCGGTTTCAACTGATTATTAAGAAAATGTATGAACTCAATACCAGACACAAAATTCACAGACAATGTTTGCAGTTCTGATTTCAGGAGTAGAATCCACACACAATTTATCCTTATTCAGCATTTAATTGTTTCGATTAATTGATCATAAATACGCCATACAAAACAATTAACCCTTTTTCACATACTCAAATATGAAGCAGATGACTTTAAAACCACTAAGTTAAATATATGGAAAATCTCTACATGTGAACTTTGATTCTAAGTAAATTGAAAACATTGTGGTAAAATGAGAAATTACCAGTTATATGAGCAGTTTCTCCTTTTGCAACAATATTTTCCACAGTAATCTACTAAAGAGGTATCAACATACGTTTGTATGAGTGAAAGGGTTTAAACAAAGCTTGAGCCGCGTTGAACAAGTGTTGGTCTTCTTGTCTGAGCAAACAGTGAATCTTCCAGGACACCAGATGGTATGTACAACTACCCCATCCGCCATTATAGCACTTTCAAACAAAATAGTATGTTTATATAAATTAAAACTTCAGTATTAAATCATAATATTTTATATCAGCTTAAAACACAAAATATATACTTATTTTGTTTAACGCATATAAAGATAGCATTTTGATTTAACGTTTTATGATGACTGATAGTTAGTCCGGGTTTCTGTACTCGGAATAGTTTGACTGGACGTTACAACATCGCTCTATTGAGACTATCGGTTTGTCGAAGATCACGAGGGGTAGTCGTACATACCACGGAGTGCTTATGTTTGCATCCACACAATCTCATCCGAGTCTTTACTACCCACTTCCATGTAGCATAGACCCGGATGTAACTGTTGACACAAAACTAGAATTGTAGTCCGTCGTGTTACAACTAATACTCAGTTTACATAATCTAGTCGTTAACCCTTTCCCTCATGATATAGACGCTCTCGGACGCCTCTGCAGCAGACGGCTTTTTGAAAACTATTAAGTGACAAAAGAAGAAATTGCACAAAACGTGCAATTTCTCCTTTTGTCACAATGTTTTCCACTTTTAGTCATAGGTTATCCATTCAATTACATAGATTTTTCCATTTGTTTACAAAATATGTTCAAAGTCGTCTGCTGCAGAATTGTCGTATGAGGGAAAGGGTTAAGACCCAAATCGCCAGTCGCTGCTGATTTGCATACGAAACCTACCTGTCCTTAACTGTCTATCTCCCTCTCCCATTGATCCACTAGATAGTACGCAAGTACAGCATAACTCCAAATATAGAAACACAATATAGTTCCATAACGAGGGCATGCTGATACAGAAATCAACTCCTCGCACTAATTGTAAAACACTTTACGATTTATTTGCAAATCCGGTAGGTCCATTTCTAAATATATCTGTCTGATCGAATAATAAAAAAAACCCGTATATCTTAAAAATTACAATTTTCGTTTATGGTTGCGCTGTTTAAAAAATCACATTGTAGATTAATGATAATAATAATAGACAACAATAATTATTATAATAAAAATAGAATAATTATAATAATAATTTGAACACGCAGACTTCTTCACCTGTTCCTGTGATCCATTTTCAAACATCCCGTTTATTTAGACTTTATCAATAGATAAATCAATTAGAAGCTATATCATTTAATTACAACAATTTGATAAAAACACAGAAAATAAGATATAAAAAAGAGAAGAAATATCCGATTTCTTGTCTATTTTATTACTCCGTTACGAAACTTTTTATTTTACAAAAGGTTTTTATTTCCTATATCCTTTTTCCTATTCAATCCACAAGTAAATCGTTAACAGACAAAGGTGGAGTGCTTGTTGCACCCGCTGTTGACCTTGGTAACAACACAAATCTGTTTTCCCAATTTGAAGACTGACCTATACACGATGTAACTATAACCTAGCGAGGGTCCCAGGTGGTTATGGAGTCTTGCTACCTTTCAACTCATTAACCCTTTCTTCCAAATGGAAGTAAAGTTTCGCTCTACCCTACATCACAACTACGTTTTATAATGGTGCATTCGATTGTGTTACATCGACCTATCCATCTTGACCAGATATTTACCTGTTAGCAGAGATATTTAGTATTTGAATGAACATTTCTTTCTGTCTGTAGTTTGATAGTTTTGCCCATCAAGTTGATTTTAACGTAATAAATCACTAGATTTATGGAAATATACGTCAGTCACTATCAAACATATACATACAGTGGAAACCTGTGTATAGGGACCATGTAGGGAACACAGCAATGTGGTCTTTGTTCACAGGTGGTCTTTAATTGCAGGGTCACTTATGCATACTATTAGTAATTGGGAAACTAAAAGTGAGGTTGCTATAGACAAGTAGTCGCTATTCTAAGGTGGTCGTAGGCACAGGTTTGACTGTACATGTATATATATATATATATATATATATTTGTATACTTGTATATGTGCATAAAGGTCAGGATCAAATCAATATTGTCAATATAATTATATGAGCCCTTCCACGAGAAAAACACATTGTGGACTCTGCGTAATATATCGACCCAGATCAGCCTGCGCAGTCCGCGCAGGCTAATCCGGCCCGACACATTCCGTCTAAGGGAGATAGAGGTATAGAGTAATTAAGGATTCCTGAAACTGATCATCCATAGGAGGCGAATAGTGTCTGTCCGGAGTTAGAGTACTCGGCAAGCTTAGGCTGATCCGGGTCAGCTGCGGCAATACACATCTGCGTAATGTATCGACCAGATCAGCCTGCGCTGTCCGCGCAGACTGGTCCGTCCGACACATTCCGTCTAAGGTGGGGGGGGGGGGGGGGATAGATAGAGTAGTAATTCCTGAAACATAAAATCCACAGGAGGCGAAAAGTGTATATACGGGTACGCCTGTGCGGCTTGCTTAGACTGATCCGGGTCGATACTTTACGCAGAGTTCACAATGTTGGTGTTCTTGTGGGACGGCTCATATCAAGATTGACTTATAGATTGATAGAGTATTGGTCTCTATCCATCCCATTTTGTTTAATAGTCGACCGAAAATAATCTTTATGGCTTGAACGCATAACGTACCATTTTGGTATAGAGTATCAATCATTCTGCCGAAAGGAGAAATGAGCCGTCCCGCGAGAAAACCAACATTGATCAGCCTAAGCATGCAACACAGGCTAACCCGAACAGACATTTTTCGCCTCCTTTTGGATATTCTGTTTCAGGAATCATTAATCTATACCCCTATCTTTCTGAGAGGGAATGTATCGGCCCGGATTAGCCTGCGCGAACTGCACAGGCTGATCTAGGTCGACACATTATGCAGAGGCTATAATGTTGGTTTTCTCGCGGGAATATAATTTTTGAGAAATTGCTGCTTTTCCCTGACTGTTTTCAAAAATCCTCTTAAATCAAGTGTTACCCTTATTTCGCACAAGTTACCCTTCAACATAGTTAACTGCTCAGTAGTATGTGACCCTTTACTTTAACCCTCATCCGATGTTGATGGATTATCAATACAAAACATAACAAATAGTTTAAAGTGTTATAACCTTATCCAATATACAGTAAATATTCAGCAACCAACTTTGAAAACATCTTGGTAAAAAGATGGGAACATCTCTTAATATTAAACTATAATTATTGAACAAAGTTATCGACAATTTCTTCTTTTTATCACCATCGTCTGTAGAAACGTCAAAACGCGTCTGCATGTATTTACTGTCTTACTGTCCCTTACACCCCAAGGCGTTTATGGACGTGGAAAAGCATTATTATATATTCCACTCTCCCAGTATCAGGTGCAGGGTAGAAAAGTCCAAGTTAAATTTTAAAACCGAACATTATTGTATTTTGAGGCAGCCTATATGTGCAAAAGACGATTATCCATACTGTTTTCAACTCTATTCAATATGAACATTTTAATTTATAGATAGTGTTCATTCCTTTGCCTGTTTTATTTCAAAGTCGTAAGCTGCATATTTGTTGTTTGTGCCACATTGTAAAAAGGGAAAAATTTCGCCAACTTCCGGCATATAAATGCCTCGTCAGATACGTGTTTAATTACCAAATAGTACATTGCGAGGGTAGATACGCGCAGCTTGACTGACTGTTTTTCAGTGAAATTATCAATCCTTTCCCACATATAACAAATGTGCAGCCGAGATAGGGAGGCAAACATGTTGAAACTCGTAAATGTGAAAGTCTGATTATTGAGTTGAAAACATTGTTGAAAAATCAGGAATCGCTCATTTTGAACAACTTCCAATTCTACCTAGAATGATTTCAGTCAAAAGTCGTACGCTGCATTGGTGTCAAAAGGCGTCTGCACTTGAGACATGATTTATCACATTCATATTCAAAATCCATTAGGATTAAGGAAATTGATTAATCAATTAAAAAGTGGGTCGTTAATTAATCCATTGCGTCATCGCCCGACATCAGCAGACGTCATTTCACATTTGTCGCTGTTGGTTCTAGCGTTCCCAGTGATTACACAGATCAGTCAGTGTAAATAAACCTACTGACACATTTTGTAAACGTTGGTGAAATCTTCTCAAATGGGTCAGTGTCTATTAATACACTGTTAATACTACACTGTTTTTCATTTTCATATCAAAATGTTCTGATCTGATAATCGTTTTCCCCCCATTGTTCGCCGATTATTAACAGAAAGAAAAGAAAAAAGAAAAACACTCATGATTCAATGCAAACGTGTATGTCAGATAGGACGAAATGCAAGGTGTTATATCATATAGGACGAATTCAAAGCTGTATGTCCTAATTATAGGACGAATTCAAAGAAGATCTTTATCTAAAATCACCACTTCGTGTATTTATAACTGTAAGCAGTTGATGAAAAAACGAACATCTGAAAAAATTAAAGTCGTGTTTTGATAAAGAGTTGAAAATATTGTCGGAAACAGAAAACCGCCTGCTGCAAGGGCTCCGAAAGTCGTCTGTATTTTGTAAAGTGCTAAAATTATTCTCAGATAGGTTATATATTTTTGGCATATGGTAAATTCTCTAATTACCAGCACCGGGGATATCTGTTTGTATATTAAATTTGACACTTCTGCACTTTCGGCCGGTACGGGAAGATGAATATTGAGTGAACAAATATCTAACTTTACCTTTATCATATACTGGCGCTTTTTGAAACCTCAGTAGCAGACGACTTTTGAAACAATATCTCAAAATGCTTTAACTATGTTCAGCAAAAATATACTTTTTTCGTAGTTTTGCCTAGATGTTTTAAACAAAAATCGGTTTAAGATGTGATATAAATCGGAACGGCTTTGCTCTCGGTTTTGCTCTCAAAACTGTTTTGCAAATGAGTGCTCTACGGAAGAGGCATATGATATTATAATTATCGTTTAAAATGTGCTATAAAACTTGTAGTTTTTATGCAATAAAGTATATTGTATTGTATTATTTCCGATCAACTGTCTTAACCCTTTCCCACATACATCAAATCTGCAGCACACGACTTTGAAAATGTCTACTAAAAAATATGGAAAATCTCCATATAATTGTAGGTTTAATAACTGTAAAAAGTTGAAAACATTGTGGCAAAAGGAGAAATTGCTCATTTTGAGTAAATTTTCCTTTGTCACAATGTTATCAAAAGTCGTCTGCTGCAGATGCGTCACAATGAGTCTATAGGTGGGAAAGGGTTAACATTGTATAACACTACACACGTCTATTCTAGAATATAGTGGGTTCGATCACTGGTCGTGAAGCGTAATTAATACAAAACTTGCTGGTGATTCGGTCCGTCAGTGGAGGTATTACCTTAATGTCAGTTCTTCGACATAAACGTTCTCTGGCGCCTCCCATGCCGGGTTTACGACAGGATGGCGAACGGTGAAGATACTGATTTGCCACACAGAGGCGCTCCTGATCTGGATCGTTCCTGGTTTGACACACAGATGCGCTACTGATCTGCATCTTTCCTAATTTGACACTCAGAGGCGCTACTGACGTGGAAAAAACCTGGTTTTACACACAGAGGTGCTCCAGATCTGGATCTTTCCTGATTGGACACACAGAGGCGCTAATGATCTGGAACGTACCTGGTTTAACACACAGAGGCGCTACTGATCTGGAACGTACCTGGTTTAACACACAGGGGCGCTACTGATCTGGATCATTCCTGGTTTGACACACAGAGGCGCTACATATGTGGAACGTACCTGATTTGACACACAGAGGCGCTACAGATGTGGAACGTACCTGGTTTGACACACAGAGGCGCTACAGATGTGGAACGTACCTGGTTTGACACACAGAGGCGCTACAGATGTGGAACGTACCTGGTTTGACACACAGAGGCGCTCCTGATCAGGAACGTACCTGATTTGACACACAGAATCGCTACTGATCTGGAACGTACCTGGTTTGACACACAGAGGCGCTACTGATCTGGAACGTACCTGGTTTGACACACATAATCGCTACTGATCTGGAACGTACCTGGTTTGACACACAGAATCGCTACTGATCTGGAACGTACCTGATTTGACACACAGAATCGCTACTGATCTGGAACGTACCTGGTTTGACACATAGAGTCGCTACTGATCTGGAACGTACCTGATTTGACACACAGAGTCGCACCTGATGTGGAACGTACCTGGTTTGACACACAGAGGCGCACCTGATGTGGAACGTACCTGGTTTGACACACAGAGTCGCTACTGATCTGGAACGTACCTGATTTGACACACAGAGTCGCACCTGATGTGGAACGTACCTGGTTTGACACACAGAGTCGCTACTGATCTGGAACGTACCTGATTTGACACACATAGTCGCACCTGATGTGGAACGTACCTGGTTTGTCACACAGAGTCGCACCTGATGTGGAACGTACCTGGTTTGACACACAGTGTCGCTACTGATCTGGAACGTACCTGATTTGACACACAGAGGCACTCCTGATCTGGAACGTACCTGGTTTGACATACAGGGTCGCTACTGATCTGGAACGTACCTGGTTTGACATACAGGGTCGCTACTGATCTGGAACGTACCTGGTTTGACACACATAGTCGCTACTTATCTCGATCTCCCCTGGTGTGACACACAGATTCGTTTCTGATCTGGGCCTTCCCTGATTTGACGCACACAGGTGCTACTGATATCAATATTTCCTGATTTGACGCACAGAGGCGCTACAGATCTGGATCTTACCCTCTATGACGCACCCAGGTGCTACTGATATAAATATTTCCTGGTTTGACGCACATATGCGCTACTGATATGGATATTCACTGGTGTGAAACACACAGCACAGAGGCGTTACTGATCTGGATATATTCTGGGTTGGCGCACAGAGGCGCTACTGACATGGATCTTTACTGGTGTGAAGCACTGAGGCATTACTGATCTAGATCTTTACTGGTTTGACACACAGATGCGATGCTGACATGGATCTTTACTGGTGTGAATAAACATAGGCGCTACTGATCTGGATCTTTCCTGGTGTACACACAGAGAGTCGCTTTTGATCTGGATCTTTCCTTGTTTGACACAAAGAGGCGCCACTGATCTGGATCGTTCCTGGTATAACACACAGAGTCGCTTTTGATCTGGATCGTTCCTTGTTTGACACACAGAGGCGCTAATGATCTGGATCGTTCCTGGTTTGACGCACGAGGCGCGACTGATAATGGATCGTTCCTGGTTTGGCACTCACACGCGCTCCTTATCTGGACTTTTCCTGACTTCGCGCAGGGGGGCGCTACTGGTTTGAACTTCGCTGGTCTGACACAAAGAGTCGATTTTGATCTGGATCTTTCCTTGTTTGACACTTAGAGGCGCTACTGATCTAGATCTTTCCTGGTTTGACACACAGAGGCGATACTGATCTGGATATATTCTGGTATAACACACAGATGCGATACTGATCTGGCTCGTTCCTGGTTTGACCCTCAGAGGCGCTTCTGATCTAGATCGTTCCTGGTTTGACACAGAGAGGCGTAACTGATCTAGATATTTCCTACTTTGACACACAGAGGCGCTACTGATCTTGATATTTTCGGATTTTACATACAGAGGCGTTACTGATCTAGATCGTTCCTGGTTTGACACACAGAGGCGCTACTGATCTGGCTAGATATTTCCAGATTTGAAGCATAGAGGCGTTACTGATCTTGATCTTTCCTGGTGTGAAGCACAGAGGCGTTACTGATCTTGATTTTTCTTGGTGTGAAGCACAGAGGCGTTACTGATCTTGATCTTTCCTGGTGTGAAGCACAGAGGCGCTACTGATCTAGATCTTTCTTGGTGTGAAGCACAGAGGCGTTACTGATCTTGATCTTTCTTGGTGTGAAGCACAGAGGCGTTACTGATCTAGATATTTCCTTGTTTGGCGCACTTAGGCGCTACTGATCTTGATCTTTCTTGGTGTGAAGCACAGAGGCGCTACAGATCTAGATCTTTCTTGGGGTGTGAAGCACAGAGGCGTTACTGATCTAGATCTTTTCTTGTTTGGTGCACTTAGGCGCTACTGATCTTGATCTTTCTTGGTGTGAAGCACAAAGGCGTTACTGATCTTGATCTTTCTTGGTGTGAAGTACCGATGCGTTACTGATCTTGATCTTTCCTGGTTTGACACACAGAAGCGCTACGGATCTATATACCTCCTGGTGTGAAGCACAGATACGTTACTCTTCTAGATATATCCTGGTTTGACACACAGAGGAGTTACTGGTCTGGATCTTTCCTGGTTTGACGCATTTAGGCGCATCTGATCTAGATATGTCCTGGTTTGACACACAGATGGGCTACAGATCTTGATATTTCCTGGTGGGGCGCACAGAGGCGCTGCTAATCCTAATCTGCTCTGGTTTGAAGCACAGAGGCGCTACTGATCTACAATGCTTGGGCATTTATTAACTTTAGCTAACCATTGCCCACATACGGAAGCCCTTTGATGTATACAGCAAAAAACATTTTTGAAAACATGTTGACCAAAGGAGAAATTGCTCAAAATTACTCCTTTTGCAACCCTTTTTTTCATTTCTATTCAATTTTTTAAACTTTCATTCACACAGAGTTTTCATATTTTTGCCAAGATTGTCTCGAAGTCGACTGCTACAGATTTGTTGTATGTGGGAAAGGGACTTATCTCATAATATTGCTCTCATTAAGAAATGCGAGGTTGTGCTAACTTACTGAAATAATTAATTTGAATGCTTAAAAGGTAGTTGGTTCCAGGTCTTGATGGTACAGGGGGGAGAAGATTTTGCGAGATAGTTTGAGCCAAATTAGCCATTGTCTATGAGCTGGATTTTTTTTTGGAAATTACAAAAGACAGAACAGATTATAAATTTTGATTGACATTAAGCAAACACGCTTATAGTTACATAAAACATACATATACATATTCATACAACACAAATGGCATGTCGGTTAATACATACCTTTTACATACATGTTTTACGCCACTTTTAACACTGTCAGTTTACATCACGGCGTTTCCTTGGTGAGTTATCAGTACTTATTGTCCATTCGTCGGGACACTCTAGCGAGTTAGTCACTATGCTAACCCAACAACCCCGGGCGCCAAGGAGGGAAATCCAGTACTACCACGTATTGGTATGACCCGGCCGTGTATGAAACCCGCGAACTCCCGCACCGAGGCGGACACTCTATCACCACACCACCGAGGCGGACACTCTATCACCACACCACCGAGGCGGACACTCTATCACCACACCACCGAGGCGGACACTCTATCACCACACCACCGAGGCGGACACTCTATCATCACACCACCGAGGCGGACACTCTATCACCACACCACCGAGGCGGACACTCTATCACCACACCACCGAGGCGGACACTCTATCACCACACCACCGATGCGGTACAGAATTGTGAATGTCCTTCATTAAGCATGTTTTATGCCGTTCACGGTCTTCAAACCAAACTAGCTTGACCACAAACCATTCGTTCTTTAGTCATTGTTCATAAACAGATAGGCAATTTGAAGCCATTGTAACATTGACATGTTCACCTAACAACCACCAAGAGGTCATCAACGGAGAATGATCAATCTCTGTACGAAGTATGTTGTATTAACGTCCACCATCATCCAAACTTTGATCGGAAACGGTTGTTGGGTTAAACTTAATGTGACCTTGACTTACATTGTCCAATCGGAACCAGTCATTTTCTGGCAACGGGCAAGCTCCATACCAAGTTTGAAGGTCGTCATATATTCATCAGGAATCATTTTTAAATTTAGCAAATGTGACCTTGACCCCTCAAGTTAATACGTTAGCTATTGATCATGGAATTTTTCAAACGTCGAGCTTGTTAATCCAACCAGGGTCTTTAAATCAATATCTTGATAACCCATGGTCTAAATATTCTTTAGTTATGTATGTATTAGAGACGCAAACACATTGTTTTACATACTAATTCCACATTATAAACTAGCGTATAGTATACGTGATAAACTACAACAGAAACAGCGTAGACTGAAATTTGTTATTTGTTAACACAAAATGAATCAATCATATGCACCAAAGATATTTAAAGCACCGTTTGCTTCATGACCTTGAAACGTCATGAAGGTCATTAATACTGGAAATACAACATTTTGTAGTACAGATGTGAAACATTAGAATAGTAAATACTATCATGATTTGACAGGTTGTTTATATTATGATAAAGCATTCGGTTACACAAAAATAGTGATTATCGTTTTCCTGCTAGAAATGACATTCATGTCTAAGGAGTTCTGCCAGGTTTAATTGAGTGTTACCTGTGGTTAATTCAGATTGTCAAAAAACACCGAGCAATGAAAATACAATTTACAGATACATAATTGGAAACGGATCAAAAGCGCTTTAATATGATAAAATTCTCATTTTCCAACAATGGTAACATACATCGTTTAATGAATCCGCAACAGGCGACTTTTGAAAACATTGAGTAAAATGGAGAAATTGATCAATACACTTATTTGTTTTTTATCTTTGTACCAAAGAAGGCCAACTTGGACGATACATTTCGCATACAGTACGCAGAGTTCATAACGTTGGTTTTCTCGCGAGACGGCTCATGTCTTCACACTGTTTTCAACTATATTCAGTCAATACACTCGTAGTTTCATTTATAGAGATTCGCAGTATTCTGGCAGGTGTGGCCTGTCTTAAACACACTAAAAGGAGCCGACTTTTACTAGCATATTTTCCTGTTTATGGCTCAATTCCGACCATTAAAAGAACACAGTGAACGCCTTTAATAAATAGACATTTATTGGGGGAGGATTTATCCTGTTAATCAATCATAAATCAACCGTTTACCTGATTTGAAAGCAGAGGAAGAAAATATCTGGGAAATTGAAGACGCAAAATGAAACCATTGTTGGAAAAGTAAACTGAATTTCTCTTTTAAAGTGCAATTCTTCTTTTGCCATAATGTTTTCATACATGGTATTTTTTATTGGCAGTTGATGTCTTCTGTTTCAGAGAAAAGGTTAAGTTATAACATTGATGCTAAATTTGTGCATTGGGCACTTGTTGATCAGTGCAGCCTCTTCAAGATTTCCCCTGTGCACACACATGCCATTCAAGTGTTAACGTTCGACTTCTGAATAAGTTTCATGATCACGAGAAAGATGTGCAAAGACATATTCTGATCTAAATCGATGTGAATTACTAAAACACAGAGTGACAGTTTTCGTAGGACTCGGTTAAACTAACCTCATGCTAGGTTAAAACATCACTTAAAGGTGTAATTATTACTCTTGAATTAATTTACAAAGCATTAGGCAACAGAGACAGCCACAACTCGTTATTACCCACTTGAAAAGATAACTACTCTTTCCGTGAATACAAATTTGAAACCTCTTTCAACAATCAAAAGCTACAATGCATGAGACCGCTCCATGAGAAAACAAAACATTCAGGTCGTAGATATCATCAAAGATAACGATTACATTGCAGTTACCTTAGGATGAGAGAGCCACCCAAATAATTTCCGTAAATTGACCAGGACACACATTCTGAAGACTCCGATCAAACTGTGTGAGGACTCGAAGTCTAGCACGAAGGGATTGCCTGTGTCTATATGCAATGCTGGTCTCTGTCATGCAGAAAACCATTCCAGTTTCATGTTATCAACCAAGCCACGGGAAAACCGAATCTCCTAAATACATGACCATCAAGGTCAATCTACTGTTATGTGCGTCTTATCGGGAAACTCTTTGTTAGCCGCCTCATTATCCATATAGGTGCGACTTTGGGCAACCATGCAATATTTTACGACTGGTCTATTCGGTACACTTTTCACCTCCACCAGCGCGTTATGGTCAAACTATAACGACTCACAAAACGATTTAGTATAAAAAATGCAAAATCTTTTAATATGCCATCGCTTCTTGGTACTGAAGATTCCCATTAAGTGTCATTGAATTTCAACAAGCAGGTTCAGAAAAATAGTCAAACACGAAATCGGGACGGACAGATAACGCGGCGACTATAATTTCCAACGAAACATTCGGGGAGGATACACGTCAATCATGATTACTCAATCATGATTGCGTGTGCTCCATGTACTTTCTAAATAAGCAGAACTATGTAATTAACTTTAATTCCTTATATAACAGGATGGCCCGTTCCAAGTAAAGAGACATTTTTAGTGGAGAGGATGCCTATTGTTACGAATGGTATACTACAATTCAAAAATGTTTGTCAATGTTTATAGCTTTTAAAACTGCCAGAATAAATTTGCAAATGTTAGTACTGACGCTCCTAAATTCAAAGATGCCTGCCGTTCTTATAACCAGGGGAAATAAGCAATTTGTAAGCAAATCACACATTTTAATATTGTCCCTAGAATACATTAATTGGTTTTTGAAACACAGTCATATTAAACGCGAAATCTGATGCAAATAAAATTAAACTAAGGCTCATTTTACGACGACAAGCTGCTGTTTTATATTTCCACGAAGGAAGCGTTAAGCAGTAGGTTATAGATGGGTTGAAACCAAACCCCTGTCAGGAAGCTATGGTTTGTGTCATGCTGGTGTATGGTTTCTTGTTCCGCCACAAAAATAGGTAACGAATAATTTATACCATAGGATACGTGTAGAACCGTCCAATTTGAAAGCATATCACGTGAAATGCAACATCTAGTCATTTGACTTAAGTTTGACAAATTGGTGCTGTGATAATAATGTTTTAAGGTTAAGACAAATTACTGTGCATGAGCAATTTCTCACAATGATTTTGTAAATTGTCTGGGCAGCAAAATCGTTTAGAGAGGGTCATCCTTTCATTGACAGATATAAGCAATATAGGGTCTTTAAAAACCATTACGAGAACATGTCTTAATATGCAAATTCTTTTTCAATAATGTTTTTAACTGTCTAACATCGGTCTAGATTTTCTATTATTTTCTCAAGATTTCCCCATTTTCGAAGGGTCTAAAAACAAGGGAAAGCGTTTTCACCGGACTAAGTACTGGTTTTCATCAAACATTTTTATAACACCATATCATCTTCCTTTATGAAAGCCGATTTTACGCACTACCTGTTAACCCTTTGCCACTTGTAGCAGACGACTTTTGAAAACATTGTGGCAAAAGAAGAAATTGCTCAGAACGAGCAATTTCTCCTTTTGCCACAATGTTTTCAACTTTTTGAATTATTAAACTCTCATTTATGGAACATTTTTGTATATAGGTTTTCAAAGTCGTCTGCTGCAGAATTGTTGTATGTTGGAAAGGGTTAAACGTTTTATAACCTCTGGTGTGCTGTTTGAGACGCTTTCTTACATGCAGTAGCATCTGCAGCTGACAACCTTTGAATGAAAATGTCATGTCAAAAGGAGGTATTGTTCATATTTCTCCTTTTGCCACTTATTCAACTCTAGTAAAACAGTATACCTTTATTTTTAGTTATTTTCCGTAATTTTACCTTCATTTTTCCAAAGTTGCCTACAGTAATTACATTTTCATTTTAAGAAGTTTTCTATACTTTTACCAAGGTATTTTGAAAGTCGTCTGCTGAAACTGTGTTCTTTGAGGGAAATGGTTAAACGTGTATAAAGAAACTAAGGAGGAACTCACCTGAACATTTTTTGGAATTCGAGTCTACTGTTTTTCCTAAATATTTCAGTTCGAAATAGTATAATTAAATGTTTAGCATCATTCAATTTCTTTTAACTGAAGCTTTTATCAATGTTGTACATCTAAGGAAGAGAGAATACAGTTTAGCACGGTATTAAGTGTGCTGAACACAAGTCCATATTCATTGACAAAAACTCAGGCAACGCAATCGTGTTAAGAACTTTTCTGAATTTAAAGAAATACTTTATATTGATTTACACTGATACATTCATGTGCTAGTGAAAGAAGTCTCAGCTAAGTACGCGAAAGCCGGGGCCAGGAAGTTTGAATTTCTACGAAGGAGTTAGTTTTATCAAATATTGCTGCAAACGAAGATTGTTATCGATATGATATTTCCTACTCTACTCCAACAATGCTTCTGGTTGTCATCTACTAACGCCAGAGGTGTCAGAAACAGATTATATCCAGATTTTTTCCAAAAGTGAATTACATCAGATGTTAATAAATAATGCCCTTTGTGTCTTTAAACTCTCCGACTGGCCGTGTTAAGAGTCGCCAGCTTTGAAAACATCCGAGGAAAAAGTTAAGCAACTTTGATCTAGCAAATTGGACATATTGTTTTTATAGAAAGTGTGAAACGGAGGTAACCGGTTTTTTTTCCAGTTAGTAACGGTCTTCTTTTCCCACTATGTTGCAAAGGTCAACACCTCCAGAGGCGTCAAACGTAGTTAAATGCAGGCAGTTACCCTAGGTCGAAATGAAGCGAACGTAGTAAAAGGTGCAGGCTGCACCATTATTTTTTCTACATTCATTCGGTATAGTATAAAGAACGACACTTCTTTAAACAAGAGGGGCAAGATGGCCCTAAATCGACAACATAGTAGAAAATGTGTAACAGCTATTATGGGGAATTTGATCAAGAGTTGAAATAAAACTGCAAGGAGTGGATACTGTAAACGAAACAGCTTATCAGTAAAGAGCACAAGTAATAAGCCATTACATATTTGAGCAAGACCACTAAAGGAACATCCCTGTGAAGTTTGGTTGATATCGGTCCAATGATTTAAGCTAAATTGTCTTGATATGAGGCAAGAACTTAAATACATACAGAATATAATAGTTTTATCATTTTGCCACCTGGCTGTCATGTTTTTCCTAGTATGGCTTTTTAGAGACAGGGTCATTTAAGGAACATGTAGGATTTTAAAATTTGGGCGTTTTTCTCACTTTTTGACGACGCACCCAACATGTTATATAATATAATGTATATCTGTGAAGACTTTTTGAAAGGGTCCAGCAAAGAAATATTTTAATGAAGTTTGGTCCAATTAGATGTTATTTGAAGTTTAAAGTTAAGTTTACCCCTTTTCTGAAGCCACCTGGTTGCTATGACATTGTTTGATTGAAATTGTTCCAGTGGTTGATGGGAATATGCCATTTAAAGCTAAAACTTAACGACGGACAAATAGTCTAAAAAGTAACGCTACTGAAGAATTATCATCGACGAAAGATAACTCTTACGACACAAAATAAAAGTGTTTGTTCGATTACTTCCCCTACATACTTACGGATCGACATATGTTGTTTTTCACAAATGTTCATTGTACAATGCCTGAACGAATTGTCGAAATTCGAGTATTTTTAAACCTAATTTTTTGTTTTTATTACCATATCCATAGGTATCATTTTCACACAAGTGAAACCTTTCATTGCCAAAATCAATCCAACATATACACATTTTCTTTTTCTAATGAAATCCCAAATTTGCCTTGGCTACATCAAAGACCTAATTGGCTACATTTGGATGAATGAATGTTTGTAAATTACATTTCTATCAAATGATTTGGTGTGCAAGTTCCTTTTTCTAAGGTTTCATTCTATTCAATATTGGCATTAAGCATTGAATGAAGATCAAGATAATACCGACTACCTGTCCAAAAAGAGATGGGTGTAAACAGGGCGACTATATTACATTATAGTCACCCTGGTGAAAAGTAATATTATTAAACTCCATTTATACTGTACAAATGCCTATAGAATTGTATTCAATATGCTTTTTAAAGTGAAGGCTAGATGATAGTCAAACCAGAATCACATTGATATTTTTGCGCAACTGACACAAAAATTCAAAGACCAATAATATTACATACGTAAACAAGGTATCATGGAACCGATGGATGCTCCCCGAAGTATAGCAAAGACACAAGAATGTTGATAATATTCACATATCCTCTTGTTAGTGAAGCTTTCCACACAGTTACATCAGGGACGTAGATAAGAGGGATAGGCAACTCCACCAGTACACCTGTTATCTGGTTTAAATATCACATGGAGAAATAAAATTGTCCCAATTTCCACATTTTGTAGCAAATAAAACTTTGAACTCACATTTGGCACATAAACAAAACATACATATTCTGAAAGTTTAAATTTCAACTGAAGTTAGAGATACAATGAACAACTGGAATATCTTTATATTTTGAATTATGACTGGTTGATAGTACAGATAATGTGATTTTTGAATTATATTATTTTTTTCCAAAAATTAATAGACTGACATTTTTCATAAAGATAACATATTATCAAAATCTGTAGTATGTAAAAATAGTGTTACACCTACTGCAATAGAAGAATATTTAAACTTCCAGATTTGTTTTTTTTATTTTCATATCATGAATAGTTTTTGAGTTTGACTTGCTACAAATGTTGGCACAGGTGATATTTTAGTATATAATTTAGTTACTTATCCCTCTTATCTACGTCCCTGGTTACATTGAATTCAAGTTAGTAGTTGCTAATAAATAGCCTGGACAAAATTGGAATAACTATTGGAAAAATCATCAAACTGCAATATATTGGTAACATGCACATCTCCAGTTAGTGAAGCTTTCCATAAAGTTGCATCGAATTCAAGTCAGGAGTTGCTGAGAAATAGCCCAGACAAAAGTGGAATGGAATTTTCCTATGTCATATTATATAGAAATTTAAAGGGCATTAACTCTGTGAAATATCATCTAACAGGAACATGGTGATTATATGCACATTTCCTCTTGTAAGTGAAGCTTTCCATTAAATTTCATTGGATTGAAGTTAATAGTTGCTGAAAAATAGCCCAGACAAAATTTTCCTATATCATATTATAAAGAAATTAAAATGGCAATAACTCTTCTCCTCTTGTAAGTGAAGCTTTCTATAAAATGTCATTGAATTCAAGTCAGAAGTTGCTGAGAAATAGCCCAGAAAAAAGTGAAATGGAATTTTCCTATGTCATATTATATAGAAATTTAAAACGCTGTGACATAACTGTAAAATTGTTGAAAGCGACGTTAAACAACAAACAATCAATGGAATTAAAGGGACAATAACTCTGTGTAAAATCATCGAACAAGAAAATGGAAATAATATGCATATTTTCTCTTGTAATTGAAGCTTTGCATAAAGTTTCATTGAATGCAAGTCAGTAGTTGCTTAGAAATGACCAGGACAAAACTTTCCTGTCATATCCTATGGAAATTAAAAGGTCAATAACTCTGAAAAAGCATCGAACTGGAACATGGTGACAATATGCACATCTCCTCTTGTTAGTGAACAAACGGATTGACGAATGTACAGAGCGGCGACTATAAGCTCATCCTTAAAAAATTCGGGGAGCATAAAAACCAGAGTATTTAAATGAAATTATTTCTAAGTGACACCCTTCCAACGCAGTTATTGGTGTCTTATATTAAGGATGATTCGACTCAAAAGCAGGAACAATTAAATAAGAGCTTCTCAGGATATGTAGTTGAAACAGCTCTATCTGTTTGCATAGAACAATTTTGACAAGTTTTACTTATAAAACAGAATTCAATAACAGTAACATATATTTATTTTCAACAAGATGCCTAAAGGACAGCATGTTGGTGCAACCGAGAACTATGTTTGACCTTTGACAAGTAACATACATACATACATGTTAAATCAATTTAATATTTTCAAACACATAAAGCTTTGATCTTGTTCAAAATAACAGTTAACCATTTCTGGTGTGTATTCAGATAGTCCTAGTACACCAACTGCTCTATGAGTGCCAGTCAAAAGCTATAATTTGACTGAGTAGTTAGGCTATCACATACCTGAGTGCTCAGTGTGTTAAGAAAATCTGAATATTCCCTCGATATAGATATTTGATGCATCTGTAAATATACAGCAATTAAAAACAAGAGCTGTCGGAGGACAGCGCGCTCGACTACATGCCGCTTATTACCATAAAGCACTATTTCATTATATTGCACTTAAGTACTATTAAATCATATTATATACTCTATATGTAAAAGCAACTGTCAGAATAGATATACATACATTTAAATATAATTTAAAAATAAAATTTCCTAAGTCAATCAAGGGCCATTACTCCATATTTAGGATACAATGGAGTTATCTAACCTAATTGTACGATGGTCCTTAACAAATATGTGAAGTATGAAGTGATTTGAATGATGTAACTTTAACGTTGAGCTAAACGCAAATGTTAAAACTGACCGAGTCCAAAATTAGCAAAACCTTAAAAAAAGGTTTTCCTAATGTTTGACACCATGCAAACCCCGTTTGATATGTTGAAGAATTATATTTGATAAATAAATGATCACAATTAGAAAGAAATGTAACCAAAAATTAAGAATTTATCTAAAATTCTCAAAATCAAACAAAAATCATGTTTTTTACCCCCTAAAAGTCACACTCAGCATCTTCAACATACAATGTGAAGAAAGGTATTACATGTAATTATATTCCAAATATGAAAGCCCTAACACAAGTACTTATTTAGAAAAATTAGAAAATTAAATGAAAAAGCCAACTTGCCCTAAAACTTTAACCACCCAAAAGCATGTGTTTTACCGCAAACAGAAGGTCACACTCAGCATCTTCAGCATATAATATGAAGAAATGTATTAAATGTAATTATTTTCCAAATATGAAAGCCCTAGCACAAGTACTTATTCAGAAAAAGTTAAAAAAATAAAATAAAATCCTACTTGCCCCAAAACTTTAACCACCTAAAATCATGTTTTTTACCCCAAAAAGAAGGTCACACTCAGCATCTTCAGCATTAAATGTGAAGAAAGGTATAAGATGTAACTATATTCTAAATATTAAAGCCCTAGCACAAATTCTTGTAGAGAAAAATTAAAAAATTAAATGAAAATGCCAACTTGCCCTAAAACTTTAACCACCCAAAATCATGTCTTTTACCCCAAAAAGAAGGTAAAACTCAGAATCTTCAGCATACAATATAAAGAAAGGTATTAGATGTAATTATATTCCAAATATGAAAGCCCTAGCACAAGTACTTATTGAGAAAAAAAAAAAAAAAAAAAAAAAATCCAACTTGCCCTAAAACTTTAACCCCCGAAAATCATGTTTTTTTTCCCAAAAGGAAGGTCACACTCAGCATCTTTAGCATTCAATGTGAAGAAAGGTATAAGATGTAACTATAATCCAAATATGAATGCCCTAGCACAAATACTTATGAATGAAAATCCCAACTTGCCCTAAAACTTTAACCGGACGCCGACGCCGACGCCGGGGCGAGTAGTAAAGCTCTCATATTCTTCGAATAGTCGAGCTAAAAAGGGATAAAATGTAGTC
Source organism: Serripes groenlandicus (assembly GCA_031761405.1). Classification (NCBI taxonomy): domain Eukaryota; kingdom Metazoa; phylum Mollusca; class Bivalvia; order Cardiida; family Cardiidae; genus Serripes; species Serripes groenlandicus. The sequence goes on along the minus strand of JASEVX010000001.1, from coordinate 113,755,549 downwards.
AATTCAACACAAACCATTCATTTTGTACAACGTTTAAAAAATGTTTCGAATATTTTATAATGAACATATTTTCTTTCATGAAATTCTTTAAACAATAGATATAAGGTTAATTGTTTTGGAAATGAAGATTTCTTCTTAGAGCTAGAAATAGGAAACAAAAGTAAACATTGATTAACGGAATTGTAGTAGATAATGAAAGTGGGCTACTATTTTTTCATAAATCTCAAACTTAAACCCATTTTAAGTGTAGTGGCAAAAGGAGAAATTTCCCCTTTTGCTACAATGTTTTCAACTGTATTTAATAATTGACCTTTTGTTAATACGGAGTTTCCATATTCTTGACTTAATGTTTTCAAACATGAAGTAAGTGTTCTGTAAATGTGAGCTACTGAAGAAAGAGGGATTGAAGTAGTTCAGTTCTGATACATCCTCGTTACCAAGGCTATTAGCCTGCCCTGGGTACCGAGGATGGTTCTGATATTGATACTCTTAATCTCAAGAAACAGCTTCTTGTTAATAATTGACTTACCAACCCTCTCCTCATTAGCAAATTTAACAAGAGCTCCGATTGCATGATACCGATATATGCAATATGTTTACTATTTATATCGAATAACTTACATTATTCAGCAACACCACAAGAAAACAGACCTTGTGAAGACTATTTGCAATAATTACATTTAAAATGTTATATGAGCCATTGAGTGAGTAAAGGTACATGTTGGCATTTCTCAACAGCATAGATTTAGTTCACTAACTCTATCTGCTGTCTTATCAGAAGCTAAACAAGTTGACAGAATCTTCTAACAAGCTTATGCAAGTAATATTTTAATAGTGTAGATCCACATATCAGACTGTGTGGATGCACAGGCGGATCTGGATAATTACTGTTCACAAAACCAAACAAGTACATTTTGTCAAGATGAGACTCAGTTCTCTAGAAGGTTTAAAAGTATTTGATTGACCAGATTGCTGACAGAGAAAACACCTGACTGTATTTATGTTTCAACTGGTCACAAACTCCAGAAGGACTGCTTTCCTATGTTTTGGCACCATTATTACACGTTAGAATTTGTCCATGGCAAATATTCTGAAAGTCAGTACTAAATTTAAAACTGATCAATTTCATATTTTATGAACAAGAAAAAAAGAAACTATTGTAAAACAAATCACAGGCTAACTATCACAGATTTATAACAAATGAAATCACAGTCTTGGTACATATAAATAATGGACACTCTTCAGTAGAAATACATACAATTTTCCAATTACCAATACTACTTATTTTATTGAAAAACATTTATATTCAATTACAAACAAGTATGACTTTGACAATTTTGAGATCCACATACATGTAGGCTCTGAAATAAATCATGTTTACTCCCTCTTCAATCAAAAGTGATCAATGTATAATCATGAACGACCTATTATCACTTTAGCTATTGTAAAATTCATGATCTATTTCAATACAATAAGATGAAAAATTCACACCAAATGAAATAAATCGAGGCTGTTACACACTGCAGGTCATCAAATTTATCGCATAATCCAATCTCTTTATCTTCACCATGTCATGCTCGTCGAGAAAGTTCTCTGTAAATTGCGCTTTACAATTGCTAGCTCTTCCTTTTGCTGCAATGAAAAACTCCAATAATTATTAAAGCAGTATACTCTCTTTCTTTTTTGAATAGTAAAACAAAAATCTTGTTTCATATTTGAACAATGTTATATAAACATATGTTAAATGTGTAATTATTTGCTAAAGGCAGGATTATCTGAAAACATGGATATCCTCATGAACTTAAAACAAAAGTAACAATTTCATTTATAGATTATAATATCAATAAATGGTCCTACCGTTTGTTCTATAAGCCTCCTTTGTAGTGTCACCACATCTTTCTTCAACATATGTTTCATGTCATCCTGAAATGAAATAATAACAAAGCGCTTAATATGAAATTTAAGTCTCATACCACAATTGTAATTCAAAATGCTTGAATACAGACTAAAATGTTCATACTTCCATTTACTTTGTGCTCAGTTACGTAAGCTAATAATATTGTTTTATCTTCTATCCTTTTAAAGTATCAATACTTATTTCGTAAATAAGTCCAACTAAATACACATTTAATATCTAAAACATGAACACAATGTTATTGAATCAATGGAAAGCAATGCTCCATTAGGATAATTTAATTGACAGAACATTTTCATATTCTTGCGCTTCACACAAGAAAACAAGAGTACCGCAAACGGTACATAATACGCCCGTCAGGAACTTCTTTGTAAGTTTCCTCTTTGTTTTGATATATTATTTGTTTGTAAAAAGTTAATAAAGTCGTTCCGGAGTAAGTTGTTAAAGAATAATGGGAAACTATGAAAAATGCATAACTCATGCAGAAATTGACAAATATTCTAAGTCCAAAAAGGGGCATAACTCATTAAAAAATTGACGAAATCCGAGGAAATGTGAACTTGATCTGTGACACATGATTACAAAGCCATATACAAAATTTCAGGTCAATAGCTCAAAGTATGTAGGAAAAAAGTGCGGAAAACCAATATTCTAAGTCCAAAAAGGGGCATAACTCATTCAAAAATTGACGAAATTCGAGGAAATGTGATGTGACACATCACTACAAAGCCATATACAAAATTTCAGCTCAATAGCTAAAAGTATGAAAGAAAAAAGTGCGGAAAACCCAAACGGACGGACGGTGGGAGGGACATGACCATACCATAATACGTACCGTTTTTAAGAAACGGTCGTATAAAAAAGGTAACTTCAGGAAAATTCTATAAAGTGTTATTTTGATATGGAGTAAAAAATATTGTGAGAAAAGGAAAAATTGCTTATTCAAATGCTGTCTGCTGTAGAGGTGTCATTAGTCATCTGTATCAGGAAAAGAGTTATATTAGTGTTTGATGATGATTTGCAAAAAAATTATATCAATTATATGCCAATACAAATATTTAAATTTAGAGACAGATCCCTGTCTGAAATAAATTAAAATCTTTTAAATGCACCTCTTCACAAAGTGCAAGCATACATAAATACAATAACATCAGACTGTACCTGCAAATTTCTATTGTGTTTGTCCACTTTTCTTGACTTTTCTCTCAAATAAGCCTGGAGACCCTTCATATTGCTTAGACTGAAATGTTAAGAGTTTATCTTCATCAACAGTGGCTATTCCCTACCATATAAACGTCCTTTGCTATGAGTTATTCTATAAATCAATGCATATGAGCTCAGCTACAGAAAATTCTCATAAATGTAGTCTGATTTAAATCTACACTGATCGTAAAATAGTGCACACTTGAATCATAAATTTTGGATATATATTGTACTGCAAAACACAATCAGTAATTTAAGTCTGTATCTGTGTTTATAGCTACATCACATCTCTTCTTCTCAGGGCTGTTTTAGAAAAAAATGTCGGGGGGGGGAGGAACTACAAGCTATATAAAATTCTCTAGGTAGTGGGCAAAAGATGTATTTTAATTCTGTGGATGGTCGTTCTTTTTACTGTATAAAAAACCTGTAATAAATTCGGCGGGAATTCAATGTCGAGCGTTTTCTAATTTTTAATCGTTGGATACGAGATCTCCCCCAGCAAGTGGCTGCTTTTTCCACAGACTTGGCCCATTGATGGAAGACAAATGATGCATGTCGCATTGACTTTTGTCAAACGTCGGAAAGAAAGTCTGGATTCAAACTCACAACCCCTGACTGAGCTTCTGGGGCTCGGCACAAATTATCAGAACAATAATCTCCAAGAAAGGCAAGACACACCCAGTCCGAGGTTTTGTCTTTATATTGTATTTTAAAGGCAGTGTGTTGCCCTCTAAGTATAAATGATGGTTGTTGGAACAAAGATTGAAATACATGTTCATTATTTCATCTAGTCCAAATTACATTTTGTGGATTTCTCCATACTAGACCAGTTTGCCACACTATTATTTAGCATTGGCAATGGTCCGTTACAAACTTGACCTCATATTTCAGCCAATTGTGTTATAAATATGATTGATTCGAGTTTAACGCCGTTTATCAGTTATATCACGACAGCCAGTTACCTACTATAAATGTATTTCCTGGTTTTCACACACCAGTATTTCGCACAACAATCTTCCCAAAGCAACTGGCTGCTTTTCCACATAGACTTAGAAGATTGGTGGAAGATGCATGTCACATTGACTCTTGTCAAACATAGGAAAGAAAAATGGCTGAGCCTGCATTGCTACCGACTGGGTTTGGGTTATCTAGGAAGGTACACTCTTGGTCATGGTCAAATATGATACTACTGGATGTCTTTTAACACATGCATTTTAATTTGGATCTGCTTGAATGTGTTAAAAAGTATAAAACATGAATAAAATTGCTATGAATGTGATAATTTAATTAAATTTAATTCTCTAGGAGGGGGGTAAAATTGGAATTTTATTCTATGGGGGGTGCCCAAAAAATAATTAAAATTCTATAGGTGGTACCCTCAAAATTGCTGGTCGTTCCTCCACCCCCCCCCCCCCCCCCCGAAAGTTTTGCAGAAAAAAAATCTTGTTCTAGTAGTAACTTACCAAAATTTCTTATCAATTGTATCTCTTAAAAAACATGTTAACTTTTTCCAACATACAGACACTTTCTGAAGCCTCTGCAGCAAATGCCATTCATAAAGACTGTGACAAATGGAGAAATTGTTCATTGCACGCAATTTATCCTTTTGCCACAATAACATTATTCAATAATTATTTTTCTTTTTATAGTTTCCATTTTGTTTCTTCAGTTAATCGTTTTCAAAGTTGTCTGCTGCAGATTTGTTGTATGCAGGGAAGAGTTTAATACCTTAAAGTCTGTCGTGCTGTGTTTTTACTTAAAACATCTAGTTGGTACTTGTAAACTTCCTGAAAAGATTAAATTGATAATCAGTAACAAGAGTGCCAAGCTCGCCCAAAATAAGCATGCCAAAGACCTATGTAATTAACTTATGTAATCAGTCAAGATATTATGCTTTTACAGCCAGTTTGATGATGATTCGATGCATTTTCTTCAAGTTAGACAGAAAACATAGCTAATTTAGTCAAATTTTGCCAATTCATGGGACATAACACCTGTCACTGTAGCAATCAAGCTTACACTCACAGCAAGTTTGATGAAGACCTGACAAGAGCTGTTCAAAATAGACAGCAGTCAACTTGTGTAGGCAATGCAAACCGTCAGCTGAATATCTGAGGTTTCCAAAATATATTCAGTAAATTTGCATGTTAAGAACTGCTGAAGCAGTATATGTAAAGATAGTCACTTTCTTAATTAAACTTGTTTGTTTGGATTTACTAGAACAAATTATACATTACATTTTATAGTAATTAACACATTTTGATGCATCTGTAGCAGACGATTTTTGAAACCAATTGAGCCAAAAGGAGAAATTGCTCATAATAAGCAATTTCTTCTTTTGCCACAATGTTTTCATATCAATTTAGTAATTAAACTTTAATTTACAGAGATTTTCTATACATTGCCAGGATGCTTTCAAAGTTGTCTGCTAGTTATTTGTAGGAAAGGGTTTGTAGAACTTTTTGATTGGAAAAAAATAAATCAAATAGAATACTCACAGCAGTTTTCTGTCCAGCTTCCTTTAACAAGTCAATATCTCTCTCAAGGGCTTCAAGTTCAAACATAATTTTAGTCTTGAATTCAACATCTACATTTGACCTGTAATTTGACAAGATTCTTAGGAACTAAACTAATAAACTCTTTTCTTGAATAGACAAATTAAATAGATTTGAAGAAAGTAGTCATCAAACAGAATTCATAAGAACAGCACATACCGATATTGTTGTTGAACAACCCAACTCTGGTTATGATGTTTCTGAAGTTCTCTCACTGCCTGTTTGGTGAATGCTTCCACTTGTTCCCTTTTTCTCTGAAATTTATTTAAGTACATAAATCAGTTATTAGTAATAATTAAAGTAAAGAATAATTTAATTAGTTTGTTTATCTAAGGCCGACTTAGTTGTGGTGTAGTGGTTAGATTGTGTACCTAGCCTTCAAACCTCACAGGTTAAATCAAAGACTTACAAACAAGTATTAATGGCTTCCTTCCTTGGTGCTCAGGAATCAGGGTTAACCCTTTCCCTCATACGGCAATTCTGCAGCAGACGAGTTTGAACATATTTTGTCAAAAAATAGAAAATCTCTATAATTGAATGGATTAACCTGTAACAAAAAGGGGAAAACATTGTGGCAAAAGGAGAAATTGCACGTTTTGTGCAATTTCTTCTTTTGTCATTATGTTTTCAAAAAGCCGTCTGCTGCAGAGGCGGCAATAAGCGTCTATATGAGGGAAAGGGTTACGCAAAACAAGTGATTAAGATATGTTTACCAGCAAAACTTGTTTATTACCTAGGAAACAGCACAACAAACTAGGAAAAGATCCTTGGATTGAAATTGTAAAATAGTTATTATAAAAGGATGTAATTATTGTATCTGTATACTATCATGTTTTTTTTATAATGTCAATTCTCTGTAACCCAAACTAAACCAAAAGGAAAGAGGTTCTAATGCTTTTCAAACAGTGCAGTGACCACCTGTCCTGTTTCTCAGACAAACTGAGACCAGGATAGAACTGATGGTCAGTTTTCATGTGAATTAGTCAATTGAATCTCTTACCTCCATTTGCTTTTTGACATCAATACCAAAAGTATTTACAAAACTTGAAAACCCTGTATTATTATCACATGTATTATAACCAAAGTAAGATGAAGTCGACGTTTCTTCTGTTACATCTGTACAGCTTCTCAAATCTTCAGCTTTACTTGCTTTACCTTTCACTGTGAATGAAATACTTTATAACTGTTTACCCTGTGACATTTTAAGATTGACCTACTTTAAAATCAACGGCTGCAAAAGTATTATAAATCTTCAAAGTGGAAGAATTTTTCATTTTTTAAAAACTTGTTGATTTTGGGAAATTTTCTACCTTGTAACAATTTTTAAAGCAACATTTTAGGTGTCAAATGTAAAGCAAAGGATTTAATGAAGATATGACTCAATAAATATGTAAGAATTATCAGTAAAAAGGATAAGTGTTCATAAAAATATATTGATCTAAAAGAGAATGAAAGTATTTAAAAGATCACGAATGACAGCAAATTACAGTTTGTGGGGTGATGTTAGGATAAACTTTTTGTGAGAAGTAGTTATTTACCGAGAAAATGTTAACATTTGTGAAAGTACGTTTAATGTTAAACATCATTCAGATGAACAAAAAAGCTACTTTCAAAAGGATGCCTCCATTCGTGTTTAAATTGACTTTGAGTTTAAGGAGTTATAGACTGCTAAAGATGTTTGTGAATTATTAGAGAATAAGACTCATGTCTATACCAACAAAAGGATGAACCAAATTACTGCAATTTTAAAGATTGAATTAAAAACCAACTTATACAAACCTGATGGGTCCATCTTAAACAATTTCTTTGGAATAAAGGGAATATTTTCAGGTTCTTGATCATTTTGACCCAAGTCATCCCCACTATCGCTGTCATTTAGACTGACAAGGTTTATGTCATGTATAATGTTAAAGAAAACGTATGCATTTTACAGCATGTTGGTACCATGTGAAACAAAATCTATAGCAAAGTAGAAATAATTTAAGTAGCATTTATAACATTAATGATGTAATTCTAAATGAACTTGATCAATTGTCAGAACTATCTCTTTAACACAATAATTAAATCTATACATAGTAAACAAAATTTGGCCGGATTTTTATTTCAAGGATATAATGGACTGTTCCCATTATAATTCCTTTAAACCTCACCACAGCCATTATAAATCACTGTAAAGATCATGCAGTATATAAACTATATTTGTGCATTCCATCAATTAAAGACATTCCAAATTCAGCACTTCAAAATGTTCAAATATTTAAAAGATACTGGGTATTTTCTCTTTAGGTTTAATGACGAGTCTCTCACAGTAGATGAAGGTCCTGCAATGAAAACAGGAAAAATGCAAGAACTAGGGTTGCCAATTTTAAAATGTTACCTGAACCCAGGGTAATCCTTCAAACAAGAGGGCCAAGATGGCCCTAAAATCGATCACCTGAATGAAAGTTAATTAGAAGCAAATATTTAACTGCAAATATCTGTGAAAATTTGATCAGGAGTTCAAATGAAACTGCAAGGAGTGGACACTCAGTTAAAGAAATAGTTTATCAGTAAAAGCCATTTTTATCTTGAAATAGTTTATCAGTAAAAGCCATTTTTATCTTGAAATCTAACAAGAGCTTTCTCAATTTCTGATGCTGCAGCAACAAAGTTTCTACACAGAATGCAAGTATTTGAACAATTTTGAAAGAGGACCATCAAAGGAACATTCCTATGAAGTAACGTTGAAATTGGTCAAGTGGAATGGTAGGAGTTGTCATTTGTAGCTTAAAGTTCAATTTACCCCTTTTGTGATGACGCGAGGTTGCTATGATTTTGTAACTAATCAAAACAGCTTGAACAAATTAAATGTAGAGGATCACTGAAGTAGGATTTATATTCAATTTCCTTAATATCAGACAAAAACTTAAAAAAAATGGAATTTCCAAATTTTGTCATTTTGCCCCTTTTCTGATGCCTCCTGACTGCCATGTTTTTCAACCGATCGGAAATATTTGAACAATCTTGGTAAAGGGTGCCCCAAGGAACATTTGTGCAAAATAATTTTCAAATCGGGCCAGTACTTTTGGACAAGAAGATTTTTTAAGTTTTAACAATGCACATATAAGGAAAACAAGCTCCGCCCCCTGGCGGCCATGTTTTTCAATGGATCGGAAATATTTGAACAATCTTGGTAAAGTGTGCCCCAAGGAACATTTGTGCAAAATAATGTTCAAATCGGGCCAGTACTTTTGGACAAGAAGATTTTTAAAGTTTTAACAATGCACGTATAAGGAAAACAAGCTTTGCCCCCTGGCGGCCATGTTTTTCAACGGATCGGAAATATTTGAACAATCTTGGTAAAGGGTGCCCCAAGGAACATTTGTGCAAAATAATTTTCAAATCGGGCCAGTTCTTTTGGACAAGAAGATTTTTAAAATTTTAACAATGCACATTTAAGGAAAACAGGCTCCGCCCTTGGCGGCCATGTTTTTCAACCGATCGGAAATATTTAAACAATCTTGGTAAAGGGTGCCCCAATGAACATTTGTGGAAAATAATTTTCAAATCGGGCCAGTACTTTTGGACAAGAAGATTTTTAAAATTATAACAATGCACATATAAGGAAAACAAGCTCCGCGCCCTGGCGGCATGTTTTTCAACGGATCGGAAATATTTGAACAATCTTGGTAAAGGGTGCCCCAAGGAACATTTGTGCAAAATAATTTTCAAATCGGGCCAGTACTTTTTGACAAGAAGGTTTTTAAAATTATAACAATGCACATATAAGGAAAACAGGCTCCGCCCCCTGGCGGCCATGTTTTTCAACCGATCGGAAATATTTGAACAATCTTGGTAAAGGGTGCCCCAATGTACATTTGTGCAAAATAATTGTCAAATCGGGCCAGTACTTTTGGACAAGAAGATTTTTAAAGTTTTAACAATGCACATATAAGGAAAATAAGCTCCGCCCCCTGGCGGCCATGTTTTTCAACGGATCGGAAATATTTGAACAATCTTGGTAGAGGGTACCCCAAGGAACATTTGTGCAAAATAATTTTTGGACAAGAAGATTTTTTAAGATTTGGCAATTTTCTCCTTTTATGTTGCCACAGCAACCAAAGTTCTCGATGGAATTTAAATCTTTGAACAATTTTGAAAGAGGTTCACCAAAGGAACATTCCTGTGAAGTTTGGTTGAAATTGGTCAAGTGGTTAAGGAGGAGATGATCTAAATGTCTAAATGTTAACGACGGACGACGGACGATGCCGGACGGACAAAAAGTGATCAGAATAGCTCACCTTGAGCCTTTGGCTCTAGGTGATCTAAAAAAAGGATCTGTAGCAGACAACTTTGAAAACAGCAAAATCAAAATATGGAATATCTCTATCAATGCAAGTATAATTAGTGAATAGAGGTGAAATTGCTCATTATTCAGAAAACTTCAAATTCAATTAGTTTCAAAGGCTGCAATCCAACTTAAGTATTTGGGGAACGTCCAGCAATTTTTAGGGTACCACCTATAAAATTTAAATTATTTTTTGACACCTCAAGAAAGTTTTGATTAAAAAATACGTCCACCCACCAAATAAAAATAGCTTGTCTTTCCTCCCCCTCGACACTTTTTCCTCGATTGATTGATTGATTGATTGGGGTCTAACGCCGTTTTTAACAATTTCTCAGTCATATCACGGCGGCCAGTTCACCTACTCATGTTCCTCGAACAGCCATTAGTAAAACAAACTTTTAATGCTGTCTTTCCCTCTCTTTGAACAGTACTGAGTAGTGTATCATAAATCACAAAACTAAATCAATGACATAAACTATACTCCAGGATGTATAAGTGTCTGTCCTTAATGTTATCCTTTTTATGATGCCATCAAACTTGAACTAATAGACACATATAAATGTTTGTTTAATACCTGAATGAAATCCACTATCTCCCAATAAAGTTTGTTTTCTATATTTGGAATCATACAAGTTGTTCTCATCATCATCATCAGCCTGAAAGGAAATGAATTGTCAAGCATAATTGTTTCTTTTCTAAATGCCACTTTAAGAACAATAGAGATATTAATTCTAAGATTTGAAACTCAGTAACATGTTGTATTGCACAATATAACTTCTGAAATAAGTAGAAATGCTACTATCTTGTCGTCGTTGTAGTGGCTGCAGAAACTGCCAAAATGGCAAGAGATCAAGGTCCAAGCCTTGTTATGTCTGACCGGAGCCCTTAAATTTGAAAGCAGTGACACCTTCATTGATAATGGGGATGAGGCAACAACATTAACCCTTTCCTACGTACAATACATCTGCAGTAGCAGACTTTGAAATTTATAAAATATAGAAAATCTCCATTATTGATTGTATGATTATTGAATAGAGTTGAAATAATTGTGGCAAATAGTGAAATTTTGTCACAATGTTTTCAATAGTCAACTGCTGCAGGCGTCAGAATGTGGAAAAGGGTTAAAACAAAAGCTCCAAATGGCAGTAAAATACTTAAAATACTAGTACTTAATAAAGATTCACCTCATCCTTGTTGAAGCTGAATAACTGTTGAAAGCAGCTTTACATTTCAATTCAACTATTAAAGAAAATTTGTATGACATGACATGAAATTGCAAGACAATTGTCAAATATCCTGTTTCATGGAATCCTTATAGATTTTCTGATTCACTCAATAAGCATCTCAAGTTTCATGGTACTCCCTTATAAACAGGTAAGAAAATTACCTGATCACTGAGTGAAATTGGATATTCCTCCTGAGTTGGTATTGTGTCAATGTCAAATTCTGGTTAAAAAATATGTATAAAGCATTAAATACATTTTAACAACTTTATAAAACTCAAATAAGAACAAGGCTGTAAAACGTTGAAACACGAGGGCCAAGATGGCCCTAAATTGATCACCTGAGTGAGAGTAAATTAGTAGCAAATATTTAACTGCAAATATCTGGAAAAATTTGATCAGGAGTGCAAATGAAACTGCAAGGAGTGACTAAAAATAGCTTATCAGTAAATGCCATTTGTAATAAGGCATTAAATCTTTGCACAATTTGAAATAGGATCACCAAAGGATATCAATCGAATGGTTTAAAAGGAGATGTCATTTGAAGCTAAAAGTTCATTTGAGCCATCCCACGAGAAAACCAACATTATGGCATCTGCGCAATGTGTCAAGCCATATCAGCCTGCGCGGTCCGCAATGACTGATCCGGGCCAACACATTCTGTCTCAGGGGGATAGAGGTATAGAGTAATGAGTCCTGAAACAGAAAATCAACAGGAGGCAGAAAGTGTCTATCTGGGTAATCCTGCGTTGCATGCTTAGGCTGATCCGTCGATACTTTATGCAGAGTCCATAATGTTGGTTTTCTCACGGGATGGCTCATTTAAGCCTTTTCTGATGCCATATAGCATATCTATCTTAACCGAATAAATTATGTAAAGGGTCAGTAAAGGACAATTTCTGCTAAATAATCTTGAAATCTAAGAAAAAACCTTAATCAGAATGGAAGTTTTGTCATTTTTCCCCTTTCCTGGCTGCCTGGTTGCCATGTTTTTCAACCAATCAATATGGCTTGAACAATTTTTGAAGAGGGCCGCTCAAGTAACATTTCTACCAAATTATCTTGGAATCTAACAAGCAGATTCTGGAGGAAAAGGATTTTAAAGTTAGGGCATTTTTTTCACTTTCTGATGGTCCTGTAGTTAAGGAGGAGATGATGTCAAAAGCTAAAGGTTAACGAAGGGCGACGGACAGAGAGTGATCAGAATAGATCACCTTGAGCCTTCTGCTCAGGTGATCTAAACAAGAGGGCCATCTTGATAGTAAATTAGTAGCAAATATTTAACTGCAAATATCTGGGAAATTTTTATCAAGGAGTGCAAATGAAACTGCAAGGAGTGGACACTTCTCAAGAAACAGCTTATCAGTAAAGGCCATTTATATCTTGAAATCTAACAAGAACTTTAATAAGAATGGAATTATAAACTTTTTGTCATTTTGCACCTTTCCTGATGCCGCCTTGCTGCCCTGTTTTTCAACAGTTTATTTAGAGGGTCACTTAAGGAACATTTCTACCAAATTATCTTGCAATCGCTCAAGCAGATTATGGAGGAAAAGGATTTTAAAATTTGGGTATTTTTCTCACTTTTTTGTGGAAATTGGTCTATTGGAATGGTAGGAGTTGGTTGTCATTTGTAGCTAAAAGTTCAATTTACCCCTTTTGTGATGACGCCTGGTTGATATGATTGTGTAACCAATCAAAACGGCTTAAACAAATTAAATAAAGGATCATTACAGTAAGATTCTTATTATATTTTCTTAAAATCAGACAAACACTTTCATAAAAATGGAATTTTCAAATGTGGTCATTTTGCCCCTTTTCTGATGCAGTCTGACTGCCATGTTTTTCGACCAATCAGTATGGCTTGAACATTTTTATAAAGGGTCACCCAAGGAACATTTCTACCAAATTATATTTGAATCTGACAGGCAGATTTGGAGGAGAAGATTTTTAAAGTTTGGACATTTTGTCCCCTTTCTGATGCCGCAGCAACCAAAGTTCTAAATGGAATTTAAATCTTTGAACAAATTTGAAAGAGGACCACCAAAGGAACATTCCTGTGATGTTTTGTGGAAATTGGTCTATTGGAATGGTAGGAGTTGGTTGTCATTTGTAGCTAAAAGTTCAATTTACCCCTTTTGTGATGACGCCTAGTTGCTATGATTGTGTAACCAAACAAAACGGCTTAAACAAATTAAATAGAGGATCATTTAAGTAAGATTTGTATTATATTTTCTTAAAATCAGACAAACACTTTCATAAAAATGGAATTTTCAAATTTTGTCATTTTGCCCCTTTTCTGATGCCGCCTGACTGCCATGTTTTTCGACCAATCAGTATGGCTTGAACAATTTTTATAGACGGTCACCCAAGGAACATTTCTACCAAATTATATTTGAATCTGAGAGGCAGATACGGAGGAGAAGATTTTTAAAGTTTGGACATTTTGTCCCCTTTCTGATGCCGCAGCAACCAAAGTTCTCAATGGAATTTTATTCTTTGTACAAATTTGAAAGAGGATCACCAAAGGAACATTCCTGTGATGTTTTGTGGAAATTGGTCTATTGGAATGGTAGGAGTTGGTTGTCATTTGTAGCTAAAAGTTCAATTTACCCCTTTTGTGATGACGCCTGGTTGCTATGATTGTGTAACCCATCAAAACGGCTTAAACAAATTAAATAGAGGATCATTAAAGTAAGATTCGTATGATATTTTCTTAAAATCAGACAAGCACTTTCATAAAAATGGAAATTTCAAATTTTGTCATTTTGCCCCTTTTCTGATGCCGCCTGACTGCCATGTTTTTCGATCAATCAGTATGGCTTGAACAATTTTTATAGAAGGTCCCCCAAGGAACATTTCTACCAAATTATATTTGAATCTGACAGGCAGTTTCGGAGGAGAAGATTTTTAAAGTTTGGACATTTTGTCCCCTTTCTGATGCCGCAGCAACCAAAGTTCTCAATGGAATTTAAATCTTTGAACAATTTTGAAAGAGGACCACCAAAGGAACATTCCTGTGATGTTTGGTGGAAATTGTTTTTGCGGTTCAGGAGGAGATGATGTTTAAAGCTAAAAGTTAACGACGGACGACAGACACAGAGTGATCAGAATAGCTCAACATGACCCTTTGGCTCTAGGTGATCTAAAAAGGTAATAAAAACACAAATCTATTCAACCTGTCAGCTATTACATCACATTCTAACACCTTATGCAATACAGGACATTTGAAAAGAAGAAATGGCTCAAAATGTTTTCAACTTTGCATCAACCCTAGTTTACAGATTTTACCATATTTTCCTGAGATGTTCTTCAAGGAGAAGAATAATCAGGACTATTGCTGGGATAAAATTATGTGGTGGGGGTTACCTATACACCGCTTTTCACTGTTAGATTAAATTTTTATCGAAGCTGCATGGTCAACTTCTTCAAACAAAATTACCACCCTTTTATTTAATATAGTCCTTTTTGTCACATAATGGCTTTTTTCTTAATAGTTAAAAATTTGTATATCGGTAGAAACATCTATATTTCATTCTTATTAACCTGCTTGGAATGTTCTTTGTTTCATTTTCATTTCACAGACAGTGGATAATTGTAAAGCCTTCAATTAAGTTGGTCTTGGAAGGAGGACAATGGAGTTCTCAGTGTGGCACTAGCAGAACAAGTGAATTTACTGTTTAACCCTATTCCCTCATATAGACGCTTTCTGATGCCTCTGCAGCAGACGGCTTTTTGAAAACATAGTGACAAAAGAAGAAATTGCTCAAAACAAGCAATTTCTCCTTTTGCCACAATGTTTTCCACTTTTAGTCATAGGTTATCCATTCAATTATAGAGATTTTCCAATTTTTGACAAAATATTTTCAAAGACGTATGCTGCAGAAATGTCGTATGAGGGAAAGGGTTAAACATGTTTATATCTATGTCCAGATGTTGCGGAAAATTCCGGAAAAATATCTATAATTATCAAACCAGAGTTATTGTAATGGGAAACTTATGTTCGAAGTCGTTGGAAGATCTAAAAATCTTGGTCTAAAAAGGGAACTGGCTGATTTTCAATCCACTAGGTAAGGAAAGATGATGGTTCGTCACATGGCTCAGTAATTGGATCTCTAACCCTCGGCCTACCCATTGGAGAATATCTTCTGTGGAGAGCGACAAGTGAGTCCCCCCGAGGATTGGACCCTGCGGGGAGAATTCCCAAACCAAAATACTAGCTTGCAGCAAGCTCGTGACAAGTGCGCCATAAGCTTGCTGTAATCTTATTAAGCTTGCAGCCTTAGAAATTTAAGTTTGCTGGCGCGCGCAAGGACATTAAGCTTGCGGATAGTTCTTGTTTCGCAAACTTAGAATTAGTTACGTTTGCGACAAGCTTGCAAGTTTGCAACAACAACAACAGGAAGTTGATTTTCTAATTTTCAAAATGGAGGCTTACCATGTGGCAGTTAAAATTTAGGCAATGTTTTTCACAATATGCTAGTTTATCATCAAATATAATTTTCAAAGGGACTTGTCAGTAACACTTCTTTACATGATAATGAAAATGCAGATAAAATAAACTTTAAATGAAGATTTAAAAGTACAGAATTTAATCAGAAATGGCAATGTCTGCAACTGGTAAAATGGAAACTCTTGACAGGTAAACTTCTTTAGTTAATGACTGTTTATTCAGTGATTTATAGTGAACATTTATTATGTTGGAAAGTGTTAAGACAGAAAATTTCAGTAATTAGTATATATATTTTCAATTTATGCATAAAATAATTAAAATTTCAATATGATTTTGGATGTTATTTGAAATCTTTGGTAAAGAAGAATTTGTTTATATTGAGCAATTTCTCCATTCGTCACAATGTTTTCAAAAACATTACTTTTGTTTAAATATATTTTCAATATTTTTCTCCTGATTATTTCAATTGCCTACTGCAGATTTGTTGTGTATGAGAATGGGTGAAAGATCTTATACGACCATAAAACAGTTACCGGTAAATGAAGCTCAAACGTAGCTTAAGATTGCTATTGTTTTGGTTTGGGTATAAGTATATATAATTCTATTTTACATAGAAGCTTTCTATTTGACATATATAAGTTTTCTATTTCATATATCATTGTAGGAAAGTATCATATATGATTCTAAAGACATTATTAACCCTTTGTCTCATATAGATGCATCTTGATACACATGCAGCAAGCAGATAACTATTCAAAACAATGTGACAAAAGGTGAAATCGCTCATAACAAGCAATATTCCTTTTGCCAAAAGGTTTTCAACTCTATTCTTTAATTATTGTTTTATACAATTGTTTTCAAAAATTTAAGCGTGCAACCCTGCAACCTTGGTATGATTGTGCAAGCTTGCAAGCGCGCAATTAAGATTGTAAAGGTTCCTATCACAAGCATGCGCAACCTTGCAAGCGTGCGATTATGCCTGCAACCTCCGTATGATCGCGCAAGCTTGCAAGCGCACAATTAAGCGTGCAACCCAGGTATGATTGCGCAAGCTTGCAAGCGCACAATTAAGATCGTAAAGGTTCCTATCGCAAGCATGCGCAACCTTGCAAGTTTGCACAACCTTACTAAGGTTGCGGGAAGTACGCAAAAAACTACCATTCTGCAAGCTTAATTAAATAATAAGCTTGCGCATGCTTACTATTAAGATCGCGAATGTTCCTATCGCAATCTAACTGCATGCTTAAATAAGATTACGGCACGCTTAGTTGAAATCTTGCCACAACCTTGCTGCAAACTTAATTAAGCTCACTGTTTTGGTTTGGGATATATGGACACCAGGCCCTGTGATTTGATCTCTAATGCTAGGCTAGCTCCATGTAAGGAAAGCATCCATGGAGAAAGGTGGTGATTTTAGAACATTGGGGAGTAACAGTCCAGTGCCTTTATTAATGGTATTAAAGTATAAGAATTTCTTTGGGGTTTTCCGCTGCATCTTGGACCATAATCTGCCACATTGAAGATTGGTTATATCTGATAAAAAATATTATGTGTCTTAAGCTTAATTTTGGTTGTGATTTTAGCCACCATGTAATTAGCTAAATTATAAGTTAAATTGTTAAGTTGTTTGAACAGGAAATTATTGCTCATAATAACCATAACATTGATCTTAATATTCAATATTATTACACTTAAACCATTTCCAGTTCGTAAGGCCCATTTTGACACATCTGTAGCAGACAACTTTTGAAACATTGATACAAAGGGATAATTTGCTCATGTTGATGTTGAGAAAATTCTCCCTTTGCCACATTGTTTCAATAATCAATTATTATACATTGATTTAAAGAAATTTTCATTTGTTTGCCTTGTTGTTTTCGAAAACACCAGCAGCCATTTCATTGTATATATTTAAACTGGTCAGAAATATTCTATTACTATAAAGCATCATTTAAATGTGTCCTCTATTTCCTTTTCAATTCACATTTAAGGCTAAAATTCCCTATAGATGCAAATAATCAAAATTATTTATGTTTGAACACTAGAGTTTAAACTGTTACCTGTGTTTGCTTCGAAATGTTCTGTCTTCATTGGAGTATAAGGTGTAAGAATTAAGTCGTCCAAATTCTGTGACTTAATATTACATGATATGTCTTGTTCATCAGTATTTGTACTTGATGTTTCTGCAGTTTGACTCTCTGTCTCCTTCAAAAATAGCAACATTTTGCAATTTAATATTTTCCATTATAAAACAGATGCATTCTGAGGCCTCTGCAGCAGACACCTTTTGAAAACATTGTTGTTAAAGCAATAACTGCTCAAGAAAAGCAATTTACCCCTTTCCCACAATGTTTTGAATTCTGTGTTAAAAGAATAGATGTTCTGTATAATTTTAAGGACAAAGTTGAAATTGAAAAAAGGGGATTAGGTGAATAGGACACAATACATTGTCATTTCGAATATCAATCAATTAATCAGATACTACTATTTTGAACATAAACACAGAAAAGATATTGAACCAGGAATTGTTTTAATGTACCTCATTTCTTGCTCTTGTTAACATAATATCCTGCATACGGATCAAACAGGGCTTAATATTATCTACTGCCTGTTTTTGACTTCTGCTTTGTTTTCTTGGAGTGATGTATTCTCTGCCTTCGATATTACTGTCTTCTGATTGTGAATCAGATTTGTCCTTGTAATGTGGTTTACACTTTGGCTTTTTCTTATGTTTGTAGGATATTAGTGTCCTTTTCTTTGTCTTTGAACCTTTAATTTTTGACTTAATCCAACTCTTTTCACTGAAACACATTATTGATATTTAAATCAAGGTGTTACAAGCTGTTTATAGTCTCTTTCAAATACAAAAGGGAAAGGACAACTAGACAAATGATAATTTTTTTAAAAATGTAATGATTTCTTACAGAATTCAAAGAAGGTTTTTCAATTTTATGCTGCAGAGTTGTGAAAACTCATTGCTATCAAAGAAGAATTCAGGTCCCTTTAAGACCATATCAACTGAATGGTACATGAACTGATGTTATAAATATATTCACAGTGTGAAAGCAATATGTATTACTTTCACATCCAAATTTAAATCTTTAGTTGAACAGATTTTATATTCCATGCAAAAGAACACTTCAATGAATTCATATTATCATGATATAACTATGATTCATCAACACTGTTATAAAATTTTCCGTGGTCAATTTTCCTACATCAATTGCATCAAAACGTCTCTGCAAGTGGAAAGCGACAGTTTTGTCACTAATTTTCAAATATCATCTATGTGTTAATATGATAAAGAAATAGAGTTGAAGATAAAACTAGCTTTAGTTCTAAAAATACTGGTGGGACAGAACAATGATTGGTAGATTTTGCTAAATACTAATTATCAGAAAGACGAACAATTTCAAAATACTGTAAATACTGATGTTGCGAAAATTGAAGTCATGATTAGTTCTTTTTGGTCATAATCCCATAGAAAGCTAGTTATACAATATCATAGCATTTCCTTAGTTAACTATTATAAGAAGTACTATTGAATTGTATAAAGACACAATCTAATCAATGTAAAATTATTGTAATAGTTTCTTATATTGCTGTAATAATCAACCACAAGTGGACCCCTTCCCAATTGCAGACTCTTATCTTGTGGACAACTTTTGCGACACTGTTTTTCACTATTTATAATAATATACTTTAAGTTATTGAGATATTCCATATCCTTATGTAGTTGTATTTTAGTCATCTGTTGCATATTTGTTGTCTTGGAGGAAGGG
This sequence comes from Serripes groenlandicus, assembly GCA_031761405.1. Taxonomy (NCBI): domain Eukaryota; kingdom Metazoa; phylum Mollusca; class Bivalvia; order Cardiida; family Cardiidae; genus Serripes; species Serripes groenlandicus. The sequence continues at coordinate 113,736,091 of JASEVX010000001.1, read as the reverse complement.
TTAAAACCTTAACTACCCTTTCTCTCTGGTATTTGATGAATAGAGTACAGAATAATAGAAATAGCCTCATAAAAACTAGATTACCTGTTTTGTAATGAATCCACAACTCTTTCATTATCTGAAGATAAATCCTGTAATAAAGCATTTCAATAGTTCATACAAAGTATCATAAATAACAAGAGCTGTCCATAAGACAGCATGCTTGACTATTTGCCATTTGATTCTATAGAAAACAGTGGTTAATGAGATATGTGCATGATAGTACCTTGCATGCCAAACTTTAACCAAATTGTCAGTTAAACAAGGGCCATAATTTGTACTGAATTCATACAAGAGTTATCTAACTTGACTGTCTGACACCCCTGAAGATATGAATGAAGTTTCAAGTCAATATCATAGTGGTTACTAAGGTATATCTATTAAAGTATCTTGCATGCAAAACTTTAACCAAAATTTCTAAGTTCAAAAAGTAGCATAATTGTGTCAAAATCTGATGTAGAGTTTTGGGACTTATCCTGCAAAGTCATTTGATAATGTCCAATAAGTGTGTGAAGTTTCAAAGTAATAGCATCTGTGTTCTGTGAGAAAAAGCCTTGCATGCAAAACTTTAACCAACATTTTTCTAGGTCCAAAAAGTGGCATAATTGTGTCAAAATCTGTTGCAGAGTTTTGGGACTTGTCCTGCAAGGTTATTTGATGATGTCCAATACGTGTGTGAAGTTTCAAAGCAATAGCATCTGTGGTTTGTGAGACAAAGCCTTTCATGCACAACTTTAACAAATATTTCTAAGTCCAAAAAGGGGTATAATTGTGTCAAAATCTGATACAGAGTTTTGGGACTTTATCCTGCAAGATCATTTGATGATGTCCAATAAGTATGTGAGTTTCAAAGCAATAGCATTTGTGGTTTGTGAGAAAAAAGCCTTGCATGCAAAACTTTAATCAAAGTTGCAGCGCCAATGCCAACACACAGTCAAACGCACCAATGACTGTAATAGCTCACCATATTCTTCGAATAATCGAGCTAAAAAGGAATTGAAGGCATTTTTTCTTCTTCAAAATTTTATGATATATCATTCAATAAAGCTTAAAAGTAAACCAAGTTTGATGATGAGCAAATTCAAGATAAAACTTTTATGTTGCCTGCAAAGTTTTTAACTTTGTTCCAAAATTACAGTTAACCCTTTCCCACTTATAGAAACTTTCTGAAAACACTGTGACAAAAGGAGAAATTGCTCAAAAGTGCTATATCTCCTTTTGCAATAACTTTTTTTAAGCAATTATTTCTTCATTTATTGCTATTTTTCTGTGCTTCTGCTTAGATGTTTTCAAAGTCGTCTGCTGCAGATTTGTTTTATGTTGGAAAGGGTTAAAACTGTCCACTATTCTCAACAAACTTTCTACAATTTCTTAATGGATGGGTGTACAAACTGGTCCAATATATGGGATCTTAATGTAAAATGTTAACAGCTGGGAACATGACCTTAGAGAACCCTGCCCTGCTGACTTGGCTGACTTGTTGTTTAGAGGAAACAGAATTGTATGTCAAATCAAAGCGCCAATGGCACTGTAGTGGCGATCGTATGGAAAATCCTGCAAAGTAACAAGCAGTATATCGGTGTAGGGCTTGCGATGACTCTGGTGCGGGTATATTTGAGAATGTATCAACCCTGCATCTTTTGACAGTAGAATAATGTTAGTTTGCCAGAATGTTGTCTTGGTGATTATTTAGTTACGTTCTGAAATTGGTCATGATGTGTTCAAAATTAGGCCATTCCAAAGTTATGAAAAATCTAGTTGGTATTCGATAGACTACCGTTTTAGCTCATTAGAATGACTATTTGTAATCTAAATTGTTTGGGTAATCACATGTTTATCACCAGGTCGTTAGGCCATATTAAGATAAAATATATTTTACACTTTAGAAATGACTAAAGAAAGGAGAGAAAACAGTATCCATTAGTTTGGTGTTTGTTTCAATTATGTCCGATATTAAACAGGTCTGTTCAATTTAGTCCCTTCACATTGCATGATTGAGGGTTGTCACAGTGTATTTATATGTCTCTGAGGTTGTTAAACTGCTTCGAATAATGTGAGTGCAAAAACAAACACAAAACATGCTCCAAAAGCACAATTTCACTATTTGCCAAACTGTTTAATTTATGAAAATATAGGCATATATTATAATGCTAGATCTTCAAACTCAATTAGGCTACACTGTCAGCATTGATTGCTAATTGACTCTAGAACGTGCAGACGTGTATACATAACGTGTGTACACACTGCCATCGTGTGTCCTTTAAACCTTTGTAAACCAGTCTTATTATCTAGACGCTTTCATATATTTAAACAAGTACAAAATAAAGCGTTTATAATATTGAGATTTACAAGCTTTTCTGGTTTTTGGTCTCGCGAGCTATTTATAGAACCTTTTGGAATTTCCAGATTTGAGTATCACCAGAGTTGTCGTTATTTGCAAGGCAGAACGCGCAATGATATTTATTATCTGCCAAATCATGACGAAGATAATCAGAGTACAACCAACTCCTGCCGAATCAGGTTAAAGGTCAAAAGGTTACGGTTGACTACAGTAAAAATAAAACGAGGCACAGGAGTATCATGATACTCTGCATAGCGTACCCAAGACGCCCGATGATATTTATTATCTGCCCAAACATGAAGAAAGATAATATGTAAATAGTTTAACTCTATTTAGATATTTTCTCGATAAATCTCAAATATTAGTACCAATCCGGTATCAAAGTAGCACTAACATTATCATTATTAATCGTGTGCCTGCATCACTGATGGAACTATATATATATATGGCGGTTTAACGGAAGTGAGTAAATTGCCTTTGCAGAAATATCCAACCGATTGTTCAAATACGACTATATAATTTTTTTTTCGTTGTTGTTGTTTTGGTAGCACTGTGGCGATTGTCAACCAATCGCCACAAAAACTTAAAACATATAAACCATTGAATATAGTTTATATTTATTTGTTTACTTTTTGACATATGATACTGTTACTCATGTTACATGTCACTTAGTTATTAGAGCGTATTTCAATTTGTTGTTCAATGTGTGTTTCCACTTACCTCCTCTGATTGGTCTTTAGACGCGCTCTTCTTGTAGTCTCCTGAAACTGATAAGTTGTTCATTTACATGTACTTTAACTATTAGGATTTCTTAAGTTAAATGCATCTTCTACACTATTTCATTACTATGACAGAAGTCTGTAAACATACTCAGTCACATGGTTTTGGTCCTTTTTAAATCAGTTTCAATCATGACATTGTACCAAAGAAACTGGCTGTTTTCACATATACTTTAGTGGAAGACAGAAATGTGTCATCACAGTACATGTTTTCAACCATTAGAAAAATGTTGGTTGAGTAGGGATCAAAATTCACAAACACTGTTTTAATAACTTTTATTAGACCACTAGCTCCATTTTTAAACTTATTCTATGAACAATATGTGTTTATTTTAAGGGTTTGATCACCAAGAGTTTTAAAATGGAAATTTGACAATGGATTAACATTATAAATGATTGATATAAAACTTACTAGGAGTGACAGACTGGGGAGTTTTAATAATGCTGATACTGAGTGGAGTGTACTGCTTTCTTTTCCCATTAGAAACTTTTGGTGTACTGGTATTGGAAAGGTAGGGTGTCTGAAAAAAATAATTCATCATATAACAATGTATGGATTGGTTTGTACTGTTTTAGCTCTACCAAAGACAAAGCAAACTTAGCTAAGAAAAATTATGAACTTATATGAGTATCTAATACTGATGCTTATCAAATAACATTCAAAACATCAGTATCCTTTTAACCTTTTCCCATATATACAACAATCTGCGACAGAAGATTTGAAAATATCTAGGCAAAGAACAAAAAAACCTCTGTAAGGAAAAGTTATTATCCTTAAGAGTTGAAAACATTGTTGTAAAAACATTGTTGTAACAAGAGATATTGCACAAAATGAGCAATTTCTCCCTTTTGCCACAATGTTTCCATAAGTGGCTTGTTGAAGATGTGTCTGAAAGCATCTTTATGAGGTAAACGGTTAATATATTAAAACAACATATATATATATATATAACTTGATAATGAAGAACATTCTTTAAAAAATAAGTTCCCTACAAATTTCCATTGAAAGAAACAAAAGTACACTGAATGAAAATTGTAAAATTTATGAGCAACTTCTTGTTAGAAATTTTCCCCCACTATTTTTTTTGTAAGAGTCATCTGCTTTGAAAACATTAACTAATCATTATACAATCTAATAATTTGGAAAAACTTTGGGTAAGGAGTTAAAAGCATTGTTGAACAAAAAAGAAAACAAGATGTGTTTGTGAAACACTGATGCCCCCCCCCCCCCCCCCGAATGGCAACAAAAAATGTTGGTACTGACAGAAAGGTCATGTCACAAGGAATACACATGTGAAATATGGTAGCCGTACCTGTTATGGTTCAAAAGGAGTGGTCAAGGTTAAAGTTTTTTTCGAGAATGGCAACATCTAGGTCAAAGGTCAAGGTCGCAAGGTAAAAAATGTTGGTACTGACAGAAAGGTCATGTCACAAGGAATATACATGTGAAATATGGTAGCCGTACCTATTATGGTTCAAAAGAAGTGGTCAAGGTTAAAGTTTTTTTCGAGAATGGCAACTTCTAGGTCAAAGGTCAAGGTCGCAAGGTCAAAAATGTTGGTACTGACAGAAAGGTCATGTCACAAGGAATACACATGTGAAATATGGTAGCCGTACCTGTTATGGTTCAAAAGTAGTGGTCAAGGTTAAAGTTTTTTTCGAGAATGGCAACATCTAGGTGAAAGGTCAAGGTCGCAAGGTCAAACATTTTGGTACTGACAGAAAGGTCATGTCACAAGGAATACACATGTGAAATATGGTAGCCTTACCTGTTATGACTCAAAAGTAGTGGTCAAGGTTAAAGTTTTTTTTTTAAAATGGCAACATCTAAGTCAAAGGTCAAGGTTGCAAGGTCAAAAATGTTGGTACTGACAGAAAGGTCATGTCACAAGGAATACACACGTGAAATATGGTAGCCGTACCTGTTATGATTCAAAAGAAGTGGTCAAGGTTAAAGTTTTTTCGAGAATGGCAACATCTAGGTCAAAGGTCAAGGTCGCAAGGTCAAACATTTTGGTACTGACAGAAAGGTCATGTCACAAGGAATACACATGTGAAATATGGTAGCTGTTATGGTTCAAAAGTAGTGGTCAAGGTTAAAGTTTTTTTCGACAGACAGACAGACAGGCCAAAAACTAGATACCCACCGAATCGGTGATTCTGGGGGCATAAAAAGTTTGTTTTGAGCAACACTTTCCTTTTTCCTTAAAGTGTTAAAACAGAGAAAGACCTGAATTGGACTGATGCAAACAATTTGCCCCAATCCTCCATCATCTTCATATTGTCCAAAGTAACCAGTCCCTTTACCAACATCCTTCCTTTCATGTCTGTTTGATTTGATCTCCTGAATAATAAAAATAATATTCAAGTCAAAGCCAAGGACATGATACTGTCATTAATGAAATTGTAGCATTCTTGACGATGACTGTCTAAATGTGTCTTCACACCGTCCGATTGTATTTAAATTACAAACTAATTCATATTCTTATAGTGTCAAAGACAATTTTAATCATTCAGTAAGGTGGAAAAGGGTGTCCGAAGTCGAACTCTTAAAATATCAAATAAGTTTAAGTCAATGGCAGAAAAACAGTGTAGATCAATTACCAGTGAGTGATATACACTGTTTTATAGACAGCCTATACCAGTGCATTGTTAATAATATCTGTCAACTGCACATCTTCCTCATACGTCGTACTGATCGCATCTTAAGCCCTATTGGTCTGTCAGCCTGAAGCAAGCCCATGCGTTTATGAGATTGAAGCGCAGAGTTAGGGTTCGGGATGGCAGACCAAGAGGGGATGATTTTGATTCATACAGAGAATACAAAGATGCAAAAAGCTGTTTTCGAAAGTTACACAGAAATGTCTCTCTTTAAGTAACTTCAACAAGTCAATACTGACATTGACAATGCGGCTGGTATAGATAGTCCACTATCCTGGAAATTATTCAAATCGAAGATGAAAACATCACAGAAAACTGTTTCTAAAGAAATTAAATTTGGCGATTTACTTGTTCGTGATCCAATGAAAATTTGTCGTGAATGAGGTCGTCACTTTGCAACCCTTTACTCCGATACGGAGAGTGATTCCTATGACAGAGTGCACTTCAAAAACGTGATGGCATGTGTTAATCGTATTAAAGAAGAGTCGATTATAGTAAATGGGGATCATATAGCTCAAGAGGAAATGTTATCTGCATTAACTACTTTAAACAAGAGGGCCATGATGGCCCTGGAATCGCTCACCTGATTTATTTTATTTTCACTTTATCTATATAAGCCCCGCCCCCTGGCAGCCATAGTTTCTGACCAATCAACTTGGCTTGAAGGAATCTGATAGAGGGTCATTCTAGGAACATTTCTACAAAATTATTTGAAAATCGGCCTGACACTTTCGGAGGAGAAGATTTTTTAAGTTTTCACTATAGCCATATAAGGCAAAATAGCCCCGCCCCCCTGGCGGCCATGTTTTTCGACCAATCAACTTGGCTTGAAGGAATCTGATAGAGGGTCATCCAAGGAACATTTCTACAAAATTATTTGAAAATCGGCTGAACTCTTTCGGAGGAGAAGATTTTTTAAGTTTTCACTATAGCCATATAAGGCAAAAGAGCCCTGCCCACTGGCGGCCATGTTTTTCGACCAATCAACATGGCTTGAAGGAATCTGATAGAGGGTCATCCAAGGAACATTTCTACAGAATTATTTCAAAATAGGCCTGACACTTTCGGAGGAGAAGATTTTTTAAGTTTTCACTATAGCCATATAAGGCAAAATAGCCCCGCCCCACTGGCAGCCATGTTTTTCGACCAATCAACATGGCTTGAAGGAATCTTATAGAGGGTCATCCAAGGAACATTTCTACAAAATTATTTGAAAATCTGCCAACCAGTTTGGAAGAAGAAGAATTTTGAGAAGTTTTTTTCATTTCGTTGCCATGGAAACCAGAATTCTGCATGGATCCCAAAAATTTGAAGGAAATCTGGTGAGGTCATTGAGAGGATGCTTTCTGTGAAGTTTCATCCCAATTGACCCACTGGTTACTGAGGAGAAGAAGTTGACGCACAACGCACAACAGACAAAAGGCGATCACAATAACTCACCTTGAGCAAAGCTCAGGTGAGCTAAAAATGGTAAAATGTGTGGACTAGACCGGGTTTGCAATGAACAAACACCTCATTTACGGTGGATTAATGTTAAAACATTATGTGACTGTGTTATTTGATTTAATGTATTGCTATAGTCATGTACCTACAGCCCTTATACAAGGTATGATTATTACCTTATGCAAAGGTGGTGGTAAATCCAGAAATGACTGGTAGTTATAGGGCAATTGCCTCTTCTATTTTAAAGCTATAATGAAAATGTTCTTCTCAAACGCCTCCAAAAATCTATAGCGTAACCATTACATCCTCTCCAGGGCGGGTTTCAACGAAACATGGGTAGTACTATGACTTCATTCATTCTAACAGAAAGTATTAGCTACTGCAAAGAATCTAACAGTAAATTGTTTGCTTGCTTTTTAGATACCTGACAAGTATTTCATAGAGTATGGCATGATGGTCTATTCTAAACACTACATGAGTTACAAGTCACCCCAAAGCTGTTAAAATCTGTTATTTCCATACACAATGATATGTACAGTTGTGTGATGTATAATGGCATTTATTCTGACTGGTTCCCAGTTGTACAAGGTACGCGACAGGGTGGGGTATGGTCCCCATTCCTATACCTTGTATATATTAACTCATTGATAGAGCAGTTAGAAAACAGTAATTTAGGTCTTCAAGTTCTAGGCTCTAGCGTATGTGCCCCGTCTTTTGCAGACAACTTGACCCTTCTTGCTCTATCGAGCAAAGCCTTACAAGAAATGATATTGATTTGTTATAAATATTCTTGTCTATGGAGATTTCAATACAATCCAAATAAATGCACTGTTGTCACGTTTAATGAGTCAAAAAGAGCATTTTCTCGTAGTTTTCGGTCTTGGTGTGTGGGTAATAGCCTCATACAAGAAACAGAGGATGTTGCTCAGGCATTTTATGTAATAAGTTTTCCTCATCATCTGCAATTGTAAACAAGAGGGCCATGATGGCCCTGGATCGCTCACCTTAATTATACAATGTACTGCAATGCAAAACACATCAAGACAATTATTCTGAATGCAACCTCCACAGTGTTAACAAGATTTTCCTTCATTTGGCCTAGTGATCTATATTTTTTTTATCTGATACGACCCATATTCCAACATGGACTAGATATCATCAAGACAACATTCTGACAAATTTTCAACTTGCTCAAAGTAAAAATGTGGCCTCCGGAGTTTGAACAATTTATTTTCCTTTATTGACCTTGTTTCTGACCCAATATGACCTATATTCGAACTTGACCTAGATATAATTCAGACAAACATTCTGACCAAATTTCAAGCTGCTGAAGCAAAAATTGTGGCATCCAAAGTGTTAACAAGATTTTCCTTCAATTTGGCCTAGTGACCAACCCTACATGACCCATATTTGAACTTGACCTAGATATCTTTAAGACAAACATTAAGGCAAAATTTCAAACTTCTGAAGCAAAAAATGCGGCCTCTAGAGTGTTAACAAGATTTTCCTTCAATTTGACCTAGTGACCTATTTTTTGACCCAACATGACCCATGATCGAACTTGACTTACATATCATCAAGACAAACATTCTGATAAAGTTTCATCATGCTCAAGTTAAAAATGCAGTATCAAGAGTGTTAACAAGATTACCCTTCAATTTAGCCTAGTGACCTAGTTTTGACCCATATTCGAACTTGGCCTAGATATCATTTAGACAAACATTCTGACCTAATTTCAAGCTGCTTAAGCAAAAAATGCGGCATCCAAAGTGTTAACAAGATTTTCCTTCAATTTGGCCTAGTGACCTAGTTTTTGACCCGGCATGACCCATATTCGAACTTGGCCTAGATATCATTCAGCTCAACATTCTGACAAAATTTCAACATGCTCAAGTTGAAAGTGTGGCCTCTACAGTGTTAACAAGATTACCCTTCAATTTGGCCTAGTGACCTAGTTTTTGAACCGGCATGACCGCTTATTCGAACTTGGCCTAGATTTTATTGAGCTCAACATTCTGACTAAATTTCAAGCTGCTGAAGCAAAAAGCGGCTTCTACAGTGTTAACAAGATTTCCCTTCAATTTGGCCTAGTGACCTAGTTTCTGACCCAATATGACCCATATTCGAACTAGACCTAGATATTTTTAAGACAAACATTCTGACAAAATTTCAAACTGCTGAAGCAAAAATTGCGGCCTCTGGAGTGTTAACAAAATTTTCCTTCAATTTGACCTAGTGACCGACTTTTTGACCCAACATGACCCATGTTCGAACTTGAGTCATGTTGGGTCAAAAAGTCAACCTACATATCATCAAGACAAACATTCTGATAAAGTTTCAACATGCTCAAGTTGAAAATGTGGCCTCCAGAGTGTTTACAAGATTTCCCTTCAATTTGACCTAGTGACCTCGTTTTTGACCTCATATGGCCCAGTTTCGAACTTGTACATGAAGATTGTAGAGTGTTAACAAGCTGAAATGTTGACGACGCATTACGGACGACGCATGACGGACGGACGCCGGACAAAATGTGATCACAATAGCTCACCTTGCACTTCGTGCATAGGTGAGCTAAAAATGTAGATAGGAAATTAAGGGCGACTTTCTTTGTTTTTTTATTGTTTTGCCCAGAGCGCTCTTTGGTTGTGAAATGTTACAGTCGCTTTCTGAGCGAGACAACTTGATTTTGGAAAGTTCACACAGATTATGCTTAAAACAGATTCAGGGAATGAAAAGTAGATCAAGGACATATATTGTCCTCAGCCTATTAGGCGCCCTGCCATTGCAGGCTGAAATTGATAAGAAGAAATTGACCTTCCTCTGTCAGTTGTGTCGGTTAGTGAGGGACTGTACTACTAAACGTCTTTTCCTTCTACATTTATGTTCATTCAATAATGGTCTTAGAAGTACTGGTTATTTCTCCGATATTGTTTCTATTTTACGTAAACATGATTTGTACCATGTCTTGCAAGACTTTTCGACATTTGGGTGTGGAAGAGGATGGTTAACAGCAAAATAACCAATCAGTGTATTAGTTCATGGAACGAGAGAACTTCTTCAAACAAATTTGTACTATATAGACAAATGCAGGAGGAGTTCTCTGGTAATCCTATATGGTCTTATGCAAAACATAATCCTAGTATGATGTATGCTTGTTTTTCTGTGGCGTGGTTAATTGCGTACTTGTTTACTTTTGATACTTATTGTACGCGTGATAGGCACGATATAGATTTAAGTGTTACTGAGCATATTTTACTAGACTGTAATAGTCTACAATCTTGTAGATCCGCATTTGAGCGTAGAATACGTCATGAGTTTAGTAATCAAGTTTTTGATCGGTTAAAATCCTTGAGTAAGACTCACTAGATTAGAGCTCTATTTGGAGTAAATGATTATTTTGAGCAAGTTCTTCATGCAGACTATCAAACATTCTATCGAACTGTCATTTTGTACTTCCACACTGTTTGGAACTGTTACATTTACGTTCGGAAAGTGGGACATTTTCTCATGTTTAACGTTGCTGCGCTTCCAACTTGTCGCAAGTTGTTGCACACTTTTTGCTAGCGACGACGAACACTTAGGCTCAATTAATGTAATTTATTTATGTGAATTGGTGTAAATCTAACCCTTGCCCCATGTAGTCTAGACGAATTTCCTTATCATTATGTCATTCGGAAGCATTGTCTAAGCGTTGGAGTTTACTTATGCTGGGTAATTTTCCTTATGATCTCTAATGTTATTAACGCTAGAAGTATTAATGTATTAATTTATGACTGCTTAAAAGTTTCCCCCAACAGTTTAAGAGTTATGCAATAGTTTCATTGCATGGGGGATAGGGTACATGTTTTGTTTGGTTTTTTTTGGGGGGGGGGGGGGGGGGGGGTGTTCATGTATATATTGTTTGTCTATGTTTGTATGGTTTTCATGTTCATGTATATATTGTGTATCTATGTTTGTACATGTGTGTGAATGTGTACACAGTATGGAGGCGTGTATATGTCTGAATGCATGTGTGCATATTCACATTCACAGTTGTTTTGCTTCTTTTTTTTTCTTTTCTTTTTTTTTTCTTCTTCTTTTTCTATCAATTGTATCTCCATTCCGTTATTTTTTATTTTCATTTACATTGTCTTCTTGTAATCTTCAATATTGGAGGAAATAAAGATCATATATATATATACATGATGGAGATTTTTTTTATAGAAAGTTACAAAAGTGGACAATTAGACTGACAGACATTCTAAATTATCTCTTCTGCTTTTGATAATAATAAACAATATTGACACATTAATAAAAAAAAAAGTAAAATAGATGATTCAAACAAACATAATAGTGAAACAAGAGGACCATGATGGTCCTATATCGCTCACCTGATTTAATCAAACTTAAAAAGTTTTCAGTGTTCTTTCCCTATATGAGTCTATGAAAAACAAGTGACCCTTGGGGAGGGGTCATTTTTGACCCAGGGCTATAATTTGAACAATATTGGTAGAGGTTCACTAGATGATGCTACATACCAAATATCAAAGGCATGGGCCTTCTACTTTTAGATAAGAAGAATTTTAAAGTTTTTCCCCTATATGAGTCTATGTTAAACAAGTGACCCCAAGGGAGGAGTAATTTTTGACCCCAGGGCTATAATTTGAACAATCTTGGTAGACGTTCACTAGATGATGCTACATACCCAATATCAAAGGCCTATGTTCTCTTCTTTCAGACAAGAAGATTTTTAAAGTTTTTCCCCTATATGAGTCTTTGTAAAACAAGTGACCCCCAGGGAGGGGTAATTTTTGACCCCAGGGCTATAATTTGAACAATCTTGGTAGAGGTTCACTAGATGATGCTACATACCAAATATCAAAGGCATGCGCCTTCTACTTTTAGACAAGAAGACTTTTAAAGTTTTTCCCCTATATGAGTCTTTGTTAAACAAGTGACCCCCGGGGAGGGGTCATTTTTGACCCCAGGGTTATAATTTGAACAATCTTGGTAGAGGTCTACTAGATGATGCTACATACCAAATCTCAAAGTCTTGGGGCCTCTACTTTTAGACAAGAAGATTTTTAAAGTTTTTCCCCTATATGAGTCTATGTTAAACAAGTGACCCCCGGGGAGGGGTCATTTTTTACCCAAGGGCTATAATTTTAACAATCTTGGTACAGGTTCACTAGATGATGCTACATACCATATATCAAAGGCATGGGCCTTCTACTTTCAGACAAGAAGATTTTTAAAGTTTTTCCCCTATGTGAGTCTTTGTAAAACAAGTGACCCCCAGGGCTATAATTTGAACAATCTTGGTAGAGGTTCACTAGATGATGCTACATACCAAATATCAAAGGCATGCGCCTTCTACTTTTAGACAAGAAGATTTTTAAAGTTTTTCCCCTATATGAGTCTATGTTAAACAAGTGACCCCCGGGAAGGGATCATTTTTGACCCCAGGGCTATAATTTGAACAATATTGGTAGAGGTTCACTAGATGATGCTACATACCAAATATCAAAGGCATGGGCCTTCTACTTTCAGACAAGAAGATTTTTTAAGTTTTGGTTAATTTCCCCTTTTTTGTTGCCGTGGCAGCCAAAGTTCTGCATGGAATAGAATTTTTTGAACAAGTTTGAAAGAGATCCACCAAAGGAACATTCCTGTAAAATTATTTTGAATTTGGTTAATTGGTGTAGGAGAAGAAGTCGTTTGTAGGAAAATGTGAACGGACGGACGACGACGACGACGGACAGTGAGCGATCACAAAAGCTCACCTTGCACTTCGTGCATTGGTGAGCTAAAAACACTTTCAACAAAAAAATAGTGGCATATTGATAGTTTGGCAAAGTTATATTAATAAACGAATTCAAAAAGTATTTAAGAAGGTAACCAACTAATCATCTTGGAATATCCTTTATTTTGAAGCAATTTCTCACATAATATATCAGTTTAATAATATATAACACATGTTACACTACTTGTAACATCACAAAGGTGTATAAAAAGTGTGTTCCTACATTAAATAGGCTGGAAAAGAAGGAAATAAGTAGTATAGCCATTTGAAATATTTAATTTAAAGACAGTTGAGAAGCAATCTTCTTTCAAACATTTACAAGTTAAATGGACTTACTTTCAGTATGTTCTCAAATGTATTTTCTGACTGAATGTCAAAATCATAATCCTCGGATGTGTCAGCAGGTTTTGTCTGTTCTGATTCAGCTGTTTCTGATGGCAATGTATTGGAATTTGTTTTTGTTTTTTTCTGAAATATAATTTATCCTTTTTTCACATTCAACAAACCTGCAGCCAATGATAAAAAGAATGTCTATTAAAGCCAAAATATGGAAAATCTGTATAAATGAAAGAAAAACTATTAATAACAGTTGAAAACATTGTTAACTAGAAATATCACTGAAGATGATAAATACCCCCAAAACAGCACCTTAACCTTCACCATAACTTAATAAGTAAAAGGGCCATAACTCTGTAAAATAACATGCAATTGTAAGACCTTTAGGATATGCATATCTCTTATTAGTATAGAAGCTTCATGTAAAATTTTATTGAATTCCACCCAGTGGTTTGTAAGAAATAGGCCGGACAAAATATGGCTTCCGACCGACCGACACAGTGACTCCTATATACCCCCTCTTCTTCGAAGGGGGTATAATAATGAAGACATTTTTCATATCAGCAATTTCTCCTTTTGCTTTACAGAAAAAGAAAGTCATCTGCTGAAAGAGCAGGAAAATAACTCAGCATTTGGAAAGGGATTAGGGAATTGTAACAAAATGTAAAACATGAAATAGCTATAATACTACAACATCCATATAAAGAATAATACAAAACTTAATCCAGTCTTTGAATTTTAAAGTTACATAAAGTGACATGTTTTTACTGATTTTGGGCGATTAATACTGAGCATTGGTACTTTGCTTTAACAAATGATTAAGACTAAAAAGGTATGCAGGACGTTCCTATCACATAAACATATTTTATAGGGAAACACTTGAACAAAGTCCAAGTTGTACCAGGGACGTAGATTATCTATGTCCCTGGTTGTACTGAAACTATTTTACTGAACTTGCACAATTGTAATATCACTATTGTACATGTATATACAACTTTATATACATACTGTGTTATTTTCTTTGTTGGCTTCATCTGTTGCCTCTTTGTGTCTGTTATCATTTGATCTATGCCATTTCTTTGTGACATGATCCTGCACCATCAGTGATGCAGAAGTATCATGATCATAAGTTTGATCATAAGTTCCATTATCTGATATGTTGATGGCTTTAATTTGGTTACACTCCGATGACATTTTCTTTTTTGATTTTGACTTGTTAATTTTTTCTTTGGTGGATTTATTTCCATGTTTTTTATTAAGTTCCTTTGAAATATCTAATCTGCCTATCCTTTCAGATGTATTAGAGATGTTATCAGTCTGTTCATCAAAGTCAAATGGATCATAGCCTACACCTGGCTTGTCTCTTTGTGACTTTTGTATCTTGTCCCATTTGGAATCAATTTTAGAATAGGAAAATTGCACTGGATAGTTTTTCTTATTCTCTCCTTTATTTCCCTTATTCATGCTAGGTTTGTTTTCATTCATTTCACTTGACTTGCCTCCCTTATCTAATGAAGTGTGTTTCACTACTTTGTCTTTTGAGGGTCTTTTAATTGGAGAAATGTCTTTTAATACAGAATCATCAAAAGAAACATTTTTACTTTTCCCCCTTTTGCTCTTTGTATCAACTTCCTGTATTTCTTTGTCTGACTTACTTAATTTATTTGATTTGCTTAAACTGGATTTTACTGGGAGCGTTTTCAGACTTTCTCTTTTCTTAATGGAGGACCGTCGTCTTTTCTTTTCTTTGTAGTTCATTATATAATTTCTTGCATTGCAACTGTCATCAGTCTCAACATACAGAGATTCATCAAATTCTTTGTCAATTGATTTAATACTCTCATCAATTTCAGCACCGTGCATTTGCTCTTCTTGCACATTAGAACAATCTTGTACATCTGTGTCAGATTCATCACTGTTAACAGTGACCATCTTGCTCTCAACAGAATCTACCTTAGAAGAATTGATTTTGTTTTTTTTCTGTCTTTCGACATTGTTACAAAATGTCTTATTGTCAAGTACCGTTTTTTCACTTTGTTTATTATCTTGAAACAAAAGAGCTGTACTTTTATTCTTTTCTTTGTCAAGATCATTATTCAGGTTAGTTATGCATTCTTCTTCTGCATTGTGAATAGACATAATGGATTCAGTTTGACAAATGCTTTCACTTTCAGCAACATCTTTATAATTTGGTTTATTTATCCTTGATCTCAAACTCCTACCTGTTTTTGTTTCATTTGAGCCATTTTTAATTTCAATTTTTGATTTAGAAGAACCTACTCTTGTTTCAGGTTTAAAATTGTCATTTTTAAGAGCATCCTTTGTCTTTTTAGTTTTTTTATCATCATGAACACTCTTTTGCTCTTTCATTTTAATTTTGATTTTTTCAGTTTTATCTTTTCCTTCAGATATTTGCTCATGAGCTACAGGGCCCACTCCATTTGAAGGTTTCTTTGAGTCTGGCCGAGAAACTGAATCAAAATCAACCTCAGGGTCATGGAATGTATACAAACTATAAATTTCTTCTTGACTTAAGTGATTTCTTTCATCATTCAAAGAACTATCTTTAACAGCTGTTGTGGTTTTTGTTATCATTTTGTGTGATATTTTATGATTCTCTCTGTCATCCAGGCCACACAATTCTTTTAAAGACTCATCAACATCTGTAAAGGACTTTTTCTTTTCTACTTTACTCATTTTCTTTTCCGGTTTTGATTTTTGTCCAGCTTTCTTTTTAGTGGATATTCTTGACTCCTTTGAATCTGATGTGACTTCATCATGCACATATTTCCTCTCCCTTCTACTTTCATTTTGTACTACATTAGTATGTCTGTCATCCTTTGGTTTGTCTTCATCAGAACTTTTTGTATCCAAAGTTTCAGGAACTCTGTCAATGTCATCTAAGTCATCAAAACCAAAATTACCTTGACTTAAATGTTTGCCTTTAGTGAAATTTGTAAAGTCTCTTTGCATAATTTTTTCCTGGCTACTGATGCTCCTTTCGTCATCTTGTTCTTGGCTACTCTTACGTGTTTCCTGACCTAGCTGGATGTCATCATCAAACTCACGGAAATCATTATTTGAGTCGTAGATATTGTCAATCTGCTTCTGCGGAGTTTCATCTTTACACATATTGATCTGAAAATTAACTAAAATTTAGATATTTAGCCGATTTTCTGATGCCGCCTGGCTGCCATGTTTTTCAACCAATCAATATGCTTGAACAAAGTTTTGTCGAAGGTCAGCCAAAGAGTATTTCTAACATGTAATACTGGAATCTGACAAGAGGATTTAGAGGATTGATTGATTAGGGTTTAATGCTGGTTCCAGCAATTCTTCAGTCATATCAAGGCGGCCAGTTCACCTACACAGGTGTTTCCTTGACTTCCACACACATTGTTTGCAAGCAACTGGGATTCAGAGGAGATTTTTTTTTAAAGATTTGGCATTTTCGCCCCTTTCTGATGCTGCAGCAACCAAGGTTCTCAACCATAGAATTTTATTCTTTGAACAATTTTGAAAGAATACCACCAAAAGAACATTCATTTGAAGTTTGGATTAAAATTTGTCCACTTGTTTAGGAGGAAATGTTGTTTAACCCTTTCCCTCATACGACAATTCTGCAGCAGACGACTTTGAACATAGTTTGTCAAAAAATAGAAAATCTCTATAATTGAATTTTGATAACCTATGACTAAAAGTAGAAAAACATTGTGGCAAAAGGAGAAATTGCTTGTTTTGAGCAATTTCTTCT
The DNA here is from genome assembly GCA_031761405.1 of Serripes groenlandicus. NCBI lineage: Eukaryota > Metazoa > Mollusca > Bivalvia > Cardiida > Cardiidae > Serripes > Serripes groenlandicus. Next base: position 113,718,956 of record JASEVX010000001.1, on the reverse strand, counting down.
TTTGTCACTATGTTTTCAAAAAGCTGTCTGCTGCAGAGGCGTCAGAAAGCGTCTATATGAGGGAAAGGGTTAAGCTTAAAGTTAGTAACAGACAGTTAGTGATCAGAATAGATCATTCTGAACCTTTGGCTCAGGTGATCTTAATAGTTATAAGATTTTCATAGAACATTAGTTCCTAGATCTGGGTAAAAAAAGAACAACTATTAATTCATTTGCAGATACAGAATAACACTGGTGGCCAAATGAGAATTCATAAGCGACTCATATCAACTAAAGTTGTATTCTAATAATTTTGTTTCCCAAGATTTATTAAAAATTATCCACAAACACTCTTAATCTATGTGAAATTATATACATTGTAATCCTAGATTCACCTTTGTATTGAATTTGTTGTCATTGTCATCTACATCATGTACCTTTGCTTCATTAGTATCTAACTTGTTTACACTGGTATCATCAGCTGGCACTGTTTCATGAGGACCAAGTCCGCTGTCATTTTGGAAATCATCTACATTGTCTCTGGAAAAAACAAAGTATTTAACAGAATGGAAGATAAACCTCTGAACAAAGTATTAAACATAATGGAAGATAAACATCATAGATGAAAGATTTCATTCAATGAAATGTTGTAATATGTTTACATTATTTTTGTATTTGTAGTGTTTTCACAGTTATTCTGACAGGTATTTAGAGGAGAATATGTGTGTTGTTTTTTCAATAAGTCTGTAAGTTAAAGTGTGATGGACATACATACAGATGGATGGACAGGCGACCAAGACAGGCAACACAAAACTCAAGTTTATTTGTGAATTCTTATCTTTTCAAATTCACAGTATTCCTTTGTGGATGAAAGCTTTTAATATATCTAATCAGAAGACATTGGATGTTTCTGCAGCAGACAAACTTTTTTCGCAACATTTTCTACTCACTGCATCAAAATTATGATCCCTTGTTTAAAGAATTTTTTCTTCTGATGTCTTCAAAGTAGGCAATATCAGGTAATAAATAATGTACAATTTATATTTAAAAATTGATGAGGTTTCTTAACATTAAGTCGTCCTTTTATCAAAAAGACACATCTTTACATTAACCCTTTCCCACATACGACAAACTTGCAGAAGATGACTTTGAATACATCTGGGCACAAAGATGCTTAATCTCTATAAATGAAAGTATAATTACTTAACAGAGTTGGAACTATTGTGGCAAAAGGAGAAATTGCTTATTATGATCAATTTCTCCTCTTGCCACAATGTCTTCAAAATTCGTCTGCTGTACATGTGCATCTGCAAGTTGGAAAGGGTTAGAAAGAGTGCCAATTTGTCAAAGCATGATGGATAAAGAGACAGATAGCAACAAAGAAAAGGAATGAAGGTAAATGTAGTGCTACTGAAGTTTAAAATTAAACATGCTTTACTTTTGGTTGATTGAGGCAATTTTGTTCACTTCATTTACTTTTTCTTGTGATTCTTGTATTATTATGTCTTCCTGATTACATGCATCTGAAAAAATAAAGAAAAACATTAATCATTTGATTTTTGTTCTGATCTAAAAAATAATATATGAAAATATATATTAGCTTAATGTTTGTCAGACACCAAAACTAAAGAAATCTGTTGAAGGTTACCTTCGAATTTGGAGCTTTTACTAGAAATGTTTTTTGTTCAATGTACTTCCAATAATCAATTTACAGGCATCAAATCTTGTCTTGATTACCTCATATGTCATAGCATTATATGGCGTATTATTTAAGATGTAAGGTCAGTAGAAATATGTTCCATTAGCTTACCAATTTCTATGGAATGTTCATTACTTTTATTCTTCTTGTTTCGTTTAGCTTTACTTGATTTTCTATCTTTTTTTACTGAATCCCCTATTTCAACAACAGGGGTCTTTACTTTGACTCTGCCTTTGGTACTTTCTGTAGGTGTCTTTGGAGTCTTCATATCTTTTGAAGTAAAGGTTTCTACAATTCAATTTAGCAAAAGGTTTTAATTCAGAGATGCTGCCTGTCACGATTTTGTTAATTCTGTATTGACCATTTACCTGATGACAGTTAAAGCATCATCTGTTTTGAAAAAGCCCCTAAACAATATTATACCATCCAGAAATGTTGAAGCAGTGTCAAAAGCTACGGAAAAGTAGAAAATATTTGTTTCAATCAAAAACTCCTTTTTCAACAATGTTATCAAAAGTTGACTGAACCAGATAAATGAATAAATCATAGGGAAAAGGTAGTGTAAATATCTAGCATGTTTGGTCATTGGATTTGGTTGAATGAACAAAATTATGGTGACTGTTTACTTTACAAAACAACTTAGCTATTGTATCTATCTTGCTGCTGACACACTTTAATCTACTAACTTATCTTCTTAAATAATCGATTATTAATCTGTACTGTATATTTGCGAAAGAGGTAAAAGGAGTTTAACAAACAAAATCAGAGATCATTAATTGTTCATTGTCTAGAAATATGGTTAGATATAAAATGCTGTCTGTCATGTAATCTTGTAGAATTTTGCCATCAATAAACTCCTTTGTATGACTGCGGAAGTGTTCAGGACATCTATTTATAACGTTAAATAGATTCATGATTTTTTTATTACCTTTCTTAGTCTCAGTTCCCGAAGAAGGAATAGAGATAGGTGCTGAGAACAGCTGCAAAGCTACCGTGGGAACGGACACTTTCTTCTTCTTTCCATTACTACTCTGTGAGCTGACCTGATCCTGAGAATCAATCGGGGTTTTCATTCTATGTTCTATCTGTTCCCTGGACTTCTTTGTACATTCTTCATGAAAATCCTTCAAAAAAAGTGTCAATAAAAATGTATAACATCAGTTGTAAATTATGAAACAACTACAAAACAACAACAAAATATATGGATCTTCATAACATTCCTTTCCGTTACATTACCTTGCTCATAACAAGCAAATTCAATTAATTCAATGGTATAAACAGATTCATAATGCAATGATTGACAAATAAATTGATCCCCAGTTTCAAATAGGTAGCGTGAAATATGATAAAGTGGTTATTGCAGACATGTTAAAATTCAATTCAATAAGTGAAAGATTAAAGGTATTCATTCATAGTTGAAGAATATAGAGCATTGAATTCTAAAATCAATTTATATATCAACTAGAAATATCACTGTGAAGGTGATGAATACCCCCAGCTGGTGCCTGACAATATATACATATGTATGAAAAATTCAAGGGGCCATATGATAACTCATTTAAAAATAATTCCAGTGCAACACGCCGACAATGTGCACAACTAGGCTTGGTATCAATCATTCTTGTGAAGGTATATTGAATTCTGACAAAGGGTTGCTGAGAAATAGTGTTCACAAAATATGGACATATATGTAATATGTATGAGAAATTCAAGGGGCCATAACTCATTTAAAAATAATTCCAGTACAACACGCCGACATTACGCACAACTAGGCTTGGTATCAATCATTCTTGTAAAGTTATATAGAATTCTGACCAAGGGTTGCTGAGAAATAGTGTTCACAAGAAATGTCCACAGACCAACGGACCGACTGACAAACGGACCGTCAAGCGTGACTCCTATATAGCCCCCATATACTATTTATCTGGGGGTATAATTATGCTTTTATTTAATTGTATTAATCATTGATGTCTCAACTGGAATTAAATAAAACATTTACTTGATAATTTTATGTCCGATTGAAAAACATAAGAGAAAAAAACCAAGCAAATTCATGAAATTTATATCCCCCGCTTGCAGGAAATATTGTAGAATAAAGTCCGCCGAAAGTGACGATCGAACTTGGCCTAGGTTGTTACCAAGTTTGAAAAAAAATGGTTCACATTTGTGGCAGTTATTGCACGGAAACAGCAACAAACTACATTTTTTGTTAATTAAGGGGCCATAACTCCACCGAATAAAGTCCGCCAAAAGTGACGATCGAACTTCGCCTAGCCCGTAAGGCATTTAATCTTGTTACCAAGTTTGAAAAAAAAAGGTTCACATTTGTGGTAGTTATTGCACGGAAACGGACATTTTTTGTTAATTAAGGGGCCATAACTCCACCGAATAAAGTCCGCCGAAAGTGACGATCGAAGTTGGCCTAGCCCTTAAAGCATTTAACCTTGTTACCAAGTTCGATAAAAAAGGGTCACATTTGTGGTAGTTATTGCACGGAAACAGCAACAAACTTTTTGTGGCAGTTATTGTACGGAAACGAAGTGTGACAGACAGACAGACAGACGGACAAACCCAAATTAATAACCCCCCTTTTTTTTTCGAAAAAGCGGGGGATAAAAATTAAATATGAAAACTTTTAATCAAAATTTTGATGCAGTTGAAATAATTGTGGGAAAAGAAGAAATTGTTAATTTGAGCAATTTCTTATTCTTCCACATTGTTTTCTTAAGTGCAGAGGGTCTCAGAAGTATTATAAATTTGAATAAACAAGAACTACATATATATTTGCTAACCTAATCCTTCACTTATCTCTATAAATCAGTGGTGGTGGAGTGGTTTTTAACCCTTTCCCTAATATAGACGCTTTCTGATGCCTCTGCAGCGTACAACTTTTTGAAAACATAGTGATAAAAAGAAGAAATTGCTCAAAACGAGTAATTTCTCCTTTTGCCACAATGTTTTCCACTTTTAGTCTTAGGTTATCCTTTCAGTTATAGAGATTTTCCAATTTTTGACAAAATATGTTCAAAGTTGTCTGCTGCAGAATTGTCATATGAGGGAAAGGGTTAAGAACAATATTTACAATATTTGAGGCCAGACCTCCCTGATGTGACATTGAGTACCCCTTGGCAAGGCATATTTCTGAGCATAGGACTCTATAGCCTCACTAATAGCTTATTGATGAATGTAATATAGTCATGATATAACTAAAATTCTGTTGAAAATGGTTTTAAACTAAAACATATTAAATCTTTTCATACCTCTCAAATAATTAAATATGTTTATAAAATGAGTAGTATATTCATTCTTGGTTTGACATCATTGATTGTGTATGTGTGCATGTATACTTACTTGATCTTTTACAGATATCTGCAGTGGCAGTTCTACAGTGGACACTTTAATTTTCTTTGGCTAAAATCAAAATAAGAAGAACATCATTCAAACAAATGACTTGCTTGTGAAACGGGTGAAATCAAACTAGTGTAAATTGTATCAGTGATAAAATTCATGCATTGCAAAGAAAATGTAAGGAAACCATAAAACTTTTTTTATTTTATCCCACAACATGACCCAGTTTAAAGCTTTGATGGAGATGAAAGTTCTGAAGAACTGTCATGAATATTTTATGTTCAATGTGGCCTCAAAAGTGTAGTGTTAACAAGTTAATTGTGATATCAACCATGATATACATGACATAAACAAATAAGTTCAATAGGACATAACTCTGCTGGTTGACACTTCCATCTAGTTTTAATCAAAGTCATCCATCCATGCCTTAGATATGGCCCAGGATGGGAAGAAAATGCAAACAATAACCCATCCGCCTTTGGGGAAGGGGATAATGAGCAGAAACTGATTAGAACAATTATGAGGAAAGACAAGATGTACATAAAGTGAAACACTATGCCTGCAACCAAATTGGCACAGCACAAAAAGCTACCTTTTCAAAGTTAAAAGTCTGATTGGCTGCATGAGATATAAAGTCAGCTAAGTCTGGTACAAACTCCACAGTAATGCTGTCTCCTTGTTCACTGTAATGCTGACTTGGATACAGTTGGCAAATAGGATTCTTCAAATTAATCTCAAGTAAAACTGTGTCATTCTCCGCTAAGAAAGGAAAGACAATTCATATTTAAAAAACTGGAGTGTTCAAAGGGACAAATCAGTCCCTGGCAAGAAAGTCAGTAAGTGACTGCTTTAATGACAGTTGATAGAAAAATTAAAAACAAGATCACCGCAAAGTGAACACTTACGCTCATAAGTTGTTTTTTCTAAGAGTTACGAGAATTGGTATAGACATGAGTATTGTTCCTAGGAACATGTGTACTAAGTTTCATTTGAAAATGTTGAGGTGTTTTTGAGTTATGAGGCAAGGTTTAATATTTGTGACGATGCAAACGACACTGACACCAAGGGTATCACAATAGCCCAACTTTTATTTTGAAAAACAGATGGGCTAACAAGTTATTGTAACACAACTTTAGACTTATTACCTTTTTGTTTCTTTACTCAAAATAAAACTCTCAGTGTTCTTTTCATGAGTTGTAAAGTTGTAAAGGTGTCTAATTTTTAACCACATGTAAAAAGACTAGTACTGATAGAATACACACCAATGAAAATGTATGCATGTATTTATAACTAGTCAAGTTGAAAATGGTATAAATACCTGTATGTGTAAACATCTTTAACCCTTTCCCTCATATAGACGCTTTCCAACGCCTCTGCAGCAGACGGCTTTTTGAAAACATAGTGACAAAAGAAGAAATTGCTCAAAACAAGCAATTTCTCCTTTTGCCACAATGTTTTCCACGTTTAGTCATTGGGTTATCCATTTAATTAAAGAGATTTTCTATTTGTTGACAAAATATGTTCAAAGTCGTCCGTTGCAGAATTGTCATAAGAGGGAAAGGGTTAAATTAATATGCCTATGAAATCTTGCCATTTTCATTCTTCAAAAACAAAAAAAATCTTGTCTGTTTATTTGTTCTGACAGTGAAATGGATTGAATTAAAGTAGCAGTTATAACACTCATGAGAAAGATGCTACCCGTTATTCTTAAATCTTATCCGCAATTGCCAGTTGCAACAGGAAAGTTTGAAATGTGACAATTTTGCATACATGTACCGGTACTTGTTTAATTATGCTAACTTGTAGTGATAAAGATTCTCCTTCATTTGATTTTGGAAAGTTTGAATATTAAAGTAAATGGGCAAAAACTGATGAATCTGATCATTATGCAAAGGCTTAGTCTAATCCGAGTGTTGGCTGGTCACAAAGTCCTAGTCACAAGATTAGATGTGCTCTGGCTAAAATTCCAATATCAAATGTTACGGTACTTCAATTCAATTCAATTGTTTCATCTAGTATTTCGACCTCCAACCCATATACAAGCAGTATATACACTTATAAGCATAAATTAATAATTTTATACTTGAAATAACATGAAAAATGAATTACATTTGGATTGTTAATGTTTTGCCTATTTGTATTGTTTTAATGGCCTTTTAAGAATGTTCTTAAATTTGCTTTCTTGGTTTAAATTAGGAAATTAGGAAAGTTGCCACTAGTCTTATTGTTCATATTTCATTGAAAGGGAATATAACCTTATATTATATTACTAAAGCTGAATAATAAACAATCATTTCTGTACTTACTACTTATTGAATACTTGTCTACATTAGATTTGCAGATTTCTAATGTTTCCCACAGTCCTTCTTCCATTTGGGATCCCTATTGGTATATACATGTATTAGGACAGTTAAACATTAATTCTAGTATAAATGACTTATTCAACTTTTCCCACAATGCTTATTCAAATTGACTCACAATCATTAATACGCATGTTTAGGTTGTCATGCCATTCTTCAGATACTTCAAATGTAGAAGAGACTAATTTAACATAGAGAGTAATTGAATTCAATGATCTAACTGGAATTTCATACAAGATTTAATAATAGTAATAATCAGTAATCATTCACTGGTGACTATATAAATGCTGTTTTTGCAAGAAACCTAACCAAATGTTATGTTTATAAACCAACATTTTGAACTTAAATATGAGTCACATCACATGAAAGTTTTGAAAGTAATGGCAATGCATAGATGTAACAAGAGTTTTTTTGTTGAAAAATCTCAACAGCTGTTGCCATATTACATATCCAGGTAATAAAAAACAACTTTGTTAAAGGATTGCACTCTTGATGCAAAGGTAAACGGCCAGGTCACAGATATTTTTTATTTTGGTATAAGATGCAACCTTTTCCCATGATGTATGAGCCATACCTCATTTACTATATTTTTATATTTTAAGTCATACAGTATAAAAATGGCCTGGACAAAGTTTTATGATTATAATAAGCATGCCTTTCGTCAAAAATATTCAAATTTGAAAATAAATGAAGCATATTAAATTTTACAAACCTGACTGGCTGTATCTGACTGTTCACAAAACAGAGTAATTCTCATACTACCAATGTTGAAGTCTATCCAAAACTCTTCATAATTGGGATCATCTGGCTTACTTAGCTAAAATCAATTACAATAACACTCATATCTAGAGGTCCACCAATAAAATATGCTAATGAGCTACATTTCAAACAAGACATATGTATTATTCCCTAAAACAAGAGGGCCATTATGAGTTATACCAACCATATAGTCAATCACAATAACTAATTCTGCAGTCAGGTAAGCTAATACAAGTGTTAACCTTTTCCCTCATACAACAATTCTGCAGCAGACGACTGAACATATTTTGTCAAAAAGTAGAAAATCTCTATAATTGAATGGATAACATATGACTAAAAGTGGAAAACATTGTGGCAAAAGAAGAAATTGCTCGTTTTGAGGAATTTCTTCTTTTATCACTATGTTTCAAAAAGCCGTCTGCTGCAGAGGCATCAGAAAGCGTCTATATGAGGGAAAGGGTTAACAAGATTTTCATTGAAATTGGCCTTGTAACCTTGTTTAAGATCATAGTCGCACTTGGTCTAGATATCATCAATACAATCGTTATGACAAACTTTTGACATGCTCAAATTAAAAATATATTTCAGAGTGTTAACAAAATTTTGCTTCAATTTCGCCTAGTGAACTAGTTTTTGATTTGACATGACCAATATGTGCCTAGATATCATTTACAAAAACATTCTGACAAAGTTTAAAGCTTATAAAACAAACAATTCCGACTCTATAGAGTGTTTAAAATATTGTTCTTAAATTTGCTCTAGGTTTTGATCGAACATGATCTATATTCCATTTTGAAGCTTCTGTAGTGAACAGAGTATGCTTTCAGCAACTTTTAAAAACATTAAGGCAGAAGAAGCAAATGCTTCATATAAGCAAAATGAACGTTTCCCCCAGTCGTTGAATATTTCCAAAGTTGTTTCAATATAAACATTAAAATTGATTACAATTGATTACAATATACTCATCACTTTCACACATTTTAAGGTAAGAAAGAAAAATTCAGATAACAGTTGAATCCTTTCCCTGATACAGATGACCTTAGATCACCATTCAGCAGAGTCTACGATTTCTGAATATGTGTAGGGAAAATGAGAAAATGAGAACATTCTCAAGAAGTTATCATAGGTTTCTTTTCCTCTGAGGTTTTCAACTCTTAATTATATATCTTTGCCTACTTTTCATTATGCAACACAGTTTAAACTTGGTTGTTCCCAATGCAGAGGACAAGATAGAAGGTAAAGATTTCAATTTCAGTTACCTACCAGTTTATTTCCAATAACAGCTGAAGTACATGGAAATGAAAAGACCCTGCAATAACAAAAAGGATTAAGCTAGAATCATATGACCATGAAACATAATAATAATAATAATAATCAAGACTTTATTTAGAGAGGCAACACAGATGGGTATACCCTGTCTTCCCTATGGGCCTCTGAAACACATTATGTACACATTTACAAAGTAACATGAAGAAAACATGACAATGAAAAAATCATAAAGAAACAAACTGAACACGAACTTTGACAAGAAATAGAAAATAATATTGATGTCAAGAGTATAAACAGTGGTACAAAATTTTGGAAGGAGAATTATTCATTATAGTTTAATATTATGTTTCCCATGAATGCCACCATAATAGCAATTTGTGGTACTTCAGGAAAAAATAAAATGAATTCTTTCTTTCACAAACATATATATTCTTTTTTCTGATTACAAGTAAATCTACTCAACAAAATATGGCATAAAATTGTAAGACAAATTTAGGGTCACTGTTATTTAGGGGAATGTATAGGTATAACATGTAAATGATATGCCATATAACAAGCATCTTCTTTGAAACTATCTCAGATAAACACATGTAACTTTTTTTTATTATGTCTAGAAACAGATTTTACTTTTAATAAATTCCCACTTTGTCTCCAAATAGTGGTAAATATATTCCTATGCAAATTCATTTATAGTCACATTAAGAGCTTGCCATTACACTTGCCCCAAATTTTACAACAGTAATCAAGATGAGGAAGGTTGTTTGTATGCATTATAAAACATTTTTCTTGTGTGTATAGCAAGCCAAATCAAAAGAAATCACATAATGTTACCAAAATGCCATATAACCAGAGGAAAGATTCAGGAAAGAAACCTTTTGACTGAAGCTTGAAAACACAATGAAGTAAAAACTTGTCATCCGAATGAAATCCTAGCCACTAAACACCAGGTAAACAAGGTACCAGAACATACTCACCCTTTAGTTGGATCATCATTTCTAGAATTAACATTGTTCAGGAATATCCTACAATCCTGTAAGAAGAAAAGTAAACAAGAAGGTCATGTAGGCCCTAAATCACTCACCTAAGTACATGATTTGTCACAGCCTCAGGTAGCCATATTTTTTGCAAATAATTTTTGTTTGAGCTATTTTAGCATATGATCATTCATTTAAAATTATTTCAAGAATGCTCATTTGTTCAGAGAATTTCAAAGCTTGCACTATATATTATATAAAGTTGAACTGTCATAGCATCTGACAGTCATGATTTTCAGTGTATCAGTTTCAGTTTAGACACATTGGAAGAGGGATATTCATGTAAAATTATTTCAAAACTAAAAAAGTGTACAAGATGTAGGGAACTATGAATTGTTTTCAATTCTTTCCCTTGTTTTGTGTTTTTCAAGGGCCAAACTTTGTTGGGTGAAACAACAACAAAAAACTCATGTGCTCAACTTTGCATGCTTGTGAATATATGACTGGCTCATATATTTTGAAAATATGCATGACAAACAGAAGGATGGACATCCCTTGAATTCATCCCTTAGGTTGACATAAATTGTTTTCAAACAAAAGAATGACCACTTAAGAAACAATAGGCTAGGGTGGACTAAAAAAGTGTACAAGATGTAGGGAACTATGAATTGTTTTCAATTCTTTCCCTTGTTTTGTGTTTTTCAAGGGCCAAACTTTGTTGGGTGAAACAACAACAAAAAACTCATGTGCTCAACTTTGCATGCTTGTGAATATATGACTGGCTCATATATTTTGAAAATATGCATGACAAACAGAAGGATGGACATCCCTTGAATTCATCCCTTAGGTTGACATAAATTGTTTTCAAACAAAAGAATGACCACTTAAGAAACAATAGGCTAGGGTGGATGGAATGAATTTCATTGTTTTCCTTTGTCTCAGGTCACACCTCTACCCATCAAAAACCTCAATCATGCGCCCAGACAGATAAGGGCAAATCTATATATATGGCTCTGCCCCTTTCGGCAGCATAATCAGCTGCTACTTGCAGAGGAATCATAGTTCAAATAAGAAAGTTGAATATGAGAACCTTCAAGCTGCCAATCAAATACCGAATTATAGTAAAAATATTATCGCATGTATTTGTCTTCTACAATTGATTTAACATGAAGTTTTAAATTCAGCTGGATAAATGAACTTGTCATCAAAGTTATTAAAGTGATGCTTTCAAGTAAGAAAAGAGACAACAAGTAGGTAAATGCTAAACATGGATATGATAAAAGTACAGTGTACTTACTGTTTCAAATACTTTATCTCTTATCATCAAAAATTCTTCCATCATCTGAGCATCTTGGAAAAACATTGATGCATATCTCTGCCTGGCTTTACGTGGAAATAATCTCATTATACATTCAATGACACCCACTTGGAATTCATAATCTGATACAAAAAAGGAAAACAAACTAAACATGTGTAGGCAAGAAACTAGGGATTATGTCTGTTGCAAAAATATTTTTTCTTAAATTTGACTTAATGCCTTAGTTTTTAACCCTAAATCACCCACAATCAATCTTGGCCTAGATGACATAAAGAAACAAGAGGGCCATGATGGCCCTGGATCGCTCACCAGAGCTATGTAATGGGATTTGTCATGCCAACCACAATAACTCATTTTGCAGTCAGGTAAGCCAATACAAGAGGCCCAAGAGGAACACAGATCATGCAGTTATTTACTGTTAATATGACTTAGAAGGTCAACAAAGAAATGTTTGTGTACCAGTTAATACTTAACAAGAAGATTTCTAAGTTTTTCCCTATATCTCTATGTAAAACAGGAACAACAAGCTGTTAATTGGTGGGTGGGGGATGTTTTTAAAATTAAAATTAGTGTGGAAAAAATAATTAAAACTTGATAGGTGGTACCCTAAAAATTGCTGGCCATTCGTATATTTTTTACTGGAACAGCCCTCAGAATAATCAAATAGGGACCAAATTTGAACTTAATCTTGATCTTGTCGTATTTCAACTAGATTTTCTTAGCAACTATTTGTTTGTTGTTGCAGAGCTGTCCCAATTATTTTCATTCTTTATTCATTTAAATTTGCGCTGATTTTTTTCAGAAATTTAAGATATTAAGTAGCATTTATATAAATGTAACAAATCAATCAGTCAGGGTCAACATACCTCCAATGTAAACAACCATGTCTACCAAAGCAGTGCTGAAAGGAAATTTATAGAATATAAAGGATCATCTTCAAATACCTTGAACACAATTAAAAAACATATACAGCTTTTGACTTATTTATTTTCAGCTGGTAGTGCAGTTTCATATCAGTTCTTCAAACAAGGTATACTTCAAAATTTCATTATAGATCTATTATCAAGCATTTAAAGTTTGATCTGTATCTATAGTTCTATTTTCTTAAATTATGAAACAAAAATAGATTATTATTTTAAAGGAATCAACTTACACTTTTTGCTGAACAGCTTTGCTATCAAGAACTGTTTCCTTTGTATGTATTGGGCACTGTTCCAGCAAATTATTAACTGCTTTGAGAACCTAAAGCCATAAAGTATGTCACAATTACATCATTATTCGTATTACACATTAATCAATTGTTCAGAATGAATTTTTCTGAAATACAAGACCTGTTTTGTCACAGTTGGTGATTCTTTTCAACCAATAAATATGACTTTTACAAATTATGTTAAAGAACAACTAAGAAATATTATAATATGATAATGTTATAATGTTATATATTCAGCAGTCCAAAAAGTATCTTATTAAGAGAGCTAAAATTTGAAAATTAAAATTGCCCCAGGCTAATTCACACTTGATGACCTAGTCTCACATTGCAACATTTTTGTATTATACAATCAGTATTTTATGACCATTTACATGAACTTCTAAAACAGACTAGAAGATTTTGATGAGATAAACATTTTTATTTAAGATTTCTTTTTTAAAATCATTGCTGCAAGGGCAAAATGTTAACAACCTTGGTAGAGGACAATTAGACAATGCTACACACAAAGTATCTCAGCTCTAGGCCTTTCTGGTTCAGCAAGAATATTTTCAAAGTTTTTCCCTAGATATATCTCTTTGTAAAACAGGTGACCCCTTGAGTGGGGCCAATTTTGACACTTGCAGTATAATTGGAAGAGGACAAATAGACATTGCTACACAACAAATATCTTTTTTTTTAAAAGTTTTTTGTTTGGGTTGCCATGGCAACTAGAGTTTTTGCATGGAATTAATTTCTTTTAACAAATTTGAAAAAGGACCACACAAGGATCATTCTAACCAAGTTTACTTAAATCCAAGAAACTGTTTTGGAGAAAATGTCATTTAAAGAAAAATTGACGAAGGACATACAGACAATTCAGGCATCAGGCCATTATAATAGCTAAAAAAAGAAATATATTGTTTTTCGAAATGAAAAATTAATTCAGCTTTGACAGCTATATTTTCATGATATCCAATATAAAAAAATTAAAGACAGTACCATATGCAATTCATAATTATGGTATATTAAACAAGAGGGCCATGATGGCCCTAGATCGCTAACCTGAATTATGCAGTGAGATTTCTAATGCAAAACACATGACAAAGTCTCAAACTGCTGAAATAAAACATGCAGTCTCCAGAGTGTTGAAAAGATTTTCCTTCAATTTGACCTAGTGACCTAGTTTTAGAGTTAATATGACCCATATTCGAAGCTGCTGAAGAAGAAATTGCAGCCTCTAGAGTGTTAACACGATTTTTAATCAATTTGGCCTTGTGACCTTGTTTTTGACTGGACAGTGATGATGATGAACCATATTCAAACTTGGCCTACATATCATCAAGACAAACATTCTGACAAAGTTTCAATATTTTCAAGTTAAAAATGCAACCTCCAATGTGTTAACAAGATTTTCCTTCAATTTGACCTAGTGATCTAGTATTTGACCCATATTTGAACTTGACCTCGATATCATAAAGAGGAACATACTGACAAAATTTGAGGCTGAGGCAAAAATTGCAGCCTCTAGAATGTTATCAATATTTTCCTTCAATTTGACCTAGTGACCTAGTTTTTGACCCGGCATGACCCATATTCGAACTTGGCCTACCTATCATCAAGACAAATTCTGATAAAGTTTCAACATGCTCAAAGTAAGAATGTGGCCTCTAGAGTGTTTACAAGATTGTCCTTCAATTTGACCTTGTGACCTAGTTTTTGACCTCATGTGGCCCAGTTTCGAACTTGTACAATATTTGATAGAGATAAACTTTCATGAAGATCAGATGCAAAATGTAGCCTGTAGAGTGTTAACAAGGCAATTGTTGACGACGCGCAAACTTGGACGCCAAACAAAATTTGATCACAAAAGCTCACCTTGAGCACTTTGTGCACAAGTGAGCTAAAAAGTGTAACAAAAAAACCAAAGAACAGCAAAGCAAAATGCCCCATCAGTTTCTTTGAAGTCGTTGGCATAATACAATGTAAGGACTGTAAAATCATACCTCCATCCTTGTTTTAAACACAAGTGCTGAGTGCCCTAAGAGTTCCAACAGTCCAACAAAGAGGCCCAAAATAACTTTAGGTTTAGCTGAAAAATTTTAATAAAAGGAAATATGGTAAGGTTCAATCTAGGAATGTCTCATGATGGGTCAATGGCCCATTATAGTCTTAACAAAAAAAAGTAAGCTAGCCTTTTCCCAACATATCTCATTACTAAAAACCTTATCCTATGTTTTGGGTAATTAAAATATTCATCTCACTAAAAATAGGTATTGAAGGACAAAATAAGGATTTTAATATCATTTTTCCTAATAAAAGAGTTTTTTCTACTGTATTATTTGTCTTACTTGATTGGACTCATTTCTAAAATACCTTTCCAAATGTAGGTCTTATAGGAAACAGAGAAATATATTTGAAAATAAAACAATTCATTCAAAATCAACAGCAATTATAATGCAACTTTAAATTAAAAGCTGAAAAATTAATACCAAAAGTCAATGATTGTACAAAAACTTGTGTTATGTAAATTAAATTTGATCATTCGTGGAATTGTGACATCGGTTCTTCATTTGTATTTGTTTTGTTTTTTAATTTTGTTTGATTATGAAATTATTTGTACTAATAGACAAAAACAAGAGTTAAAATGGATTTTCTTGTGAAATTTTCTAAGCAAAAATATTGAAAATCTCTACAAAAGAAAGTTTAATTATTGAAAACATTGTGGCAAAAGGAGAAATTGCTGATTATAAGCAATTTCTCCTTTTGCCACAATGTTTTAAAAGTCGTCTGTTCTAGAGGCGTCAGTATGTGGAAAAGGGTTAAACCAAACATATGAGCCTTTCCACGAGAAACCCAACATTGTTGTCTCTGTGTTAAGTATCGAATCGGATCAGCATAAGCCTACATCCTGTGGATTTTTTGTTTCGGGAATCATTAATCTATACCTCTACTTCCCTGAGACAGAATGAGTCGGCCCGGATAAGCCTGCCGGGACTGGATCGATACATTACATAGATTCCATTATGTTGGTTTTCACGTGAAACGGCTCATTAGCTGTTAGCCGACTATAAATCCTTATTACATTTACAGCCCATATTGTATACTTGTATATCAAAATGGTAGGAGATTGATATCATTCATATACATGTAAAAATGTCATTCTTTTACCCTTTGCCTAATTAAAAATTCTCCAGTAGACACCATATTGAAGCAAAATTATGTGAAATCTGTATAAATGAAAATATATTCATTGGATTGAGTTGAAAACACTGACAAAAGTAGAATGCTCATTAAGTGCATAACTATATTGTCCTTTTCCTTTCCCAAAGAATTGACCATTAAACAATTGTACTGAATAATTTAATTCCTACAACTATCTATATATAATCAAAATTGCAATGTTTATCATTGTATACATGAAGTCAGGGGGAGAGGGAATTGTGGTATCATATTGATGGAACAACAAATCTCTTGATGTTCCTGAAGTTGTCTGCTGCAGAAACATAAAAAGAACTCAGTATTCAAGAATACATGATTGTATAAAATGCCACACAATTTCCTGACAAACCATGTATAAAAGTCTAAATAAATACAGATGAATTTGTACAAGTGTCTTTCCTCACCTGCTGGCTCTGAGTCAGCTATTGCCTATAAAGATAAAATTAGACAAACAATAAAAATGATAATCTGTTTCACAAGCACTGATTATTTTTAATGCTGAATCTGTTATGCAAGCAATATTGTAGTCCTGCATGGTATCATGAAGTGCAGGGCTCATTTCGCACTCAAACTTTAAATATATCCCACATCCAACAAATCAGCAACAGATGACTTTGAAAACATACCAGAACAAATTTGGAAACTCCCTTTAAATGAAAGTACAAGAATGGAATAGATATGAACACACTGTGAAAAAAGGAGAAATAGCTTGTTTTGAGCAATTTTTTCTTTTGTCGACATATTTTCAAAAAGCCGTCTGCTGCAGAGGCTTCAAAAAGTGTCTATATGAGGGAAAGGGATAATGTGGATATTTTCATTTACTTAAACAGATTATTAAACACAGAGTCATGTCCATAGAATGACATCTGAGATATGTAAAGGATTTGCTTTTAGGGCCAATAAAATTGCCCCAAGGGTGCACCAAAATTGAAGGGGCCGAACATTTTACAAACAAATTTAAGATCGTAAGAAATCAAACATGGAAGATTCTTTTTAATTACACAAACAGAAAGTCTTTTGTATAG
Source organism: Serripes groenlandicus (assembly GCA_031761405.1). Classification (NCBI taxonomy): domain Eukaryota; kingdom Metazoa; phylum Mollusca; class Bivalvia; order Cardiida; family Cardiidae; genus Serripes; species Serripes groenlandicus. The sequence continues at coordinate 113,701,817 of JASEVX010000001.1, read as the reverse complement.
TGAATACATTCATGAAATTTACATTTTACGATAATTCTAAAATGGTGCACAAGATAGATAAGTTTTAACTTCATAAAAGTCTTGGCAGGGTTGTCAATTGTAACCAGCAAGTGTCTGCTGCAAGACTGCGCTTCAATAGCCTTTGTGAATAATATCAATTTCAAACTTCAAGCAGATAAGTTAAACAAATCTCTGATCAAATGATATTCAAAGTCAAAGCATTCTAATACCAATCCTGCTTTTTACTTCTAATAGGAGCTCATAAAATGACAACAATTTCACTTCTGTAGGGAAAAATATATTTCAATATGAAATTTCTCAGATTGTGTACATATGGAATATTATGTTGCAGGAGCGATAAATTGGTTTGTATTGTACAACAAGTAGCATGGAAAAATCGATATCTTACAAGACTGAAGGTTTCCTACTGACAGCAATTCTACAGCATACAACTTTGAAACCATCTGGGCAAAAAGAAAAGTACAATGTTTTCATAAGTTGTCTGCTGCAGAGGCATTAAAAGGTGTCTGTATGTTGGAAGAGGTTAATGAAACAAGAGGGCCATGATGGCCCTAGATCGTTCACCTGAATTATGCAATGTGATTTCTAATGCAATACACATCAACACAATTATTCTGAAAAAAGATTTGAATAAAACTCCTTCATTTGGCCTAGTAACCTATTTTAGTTTACCTAATATGACCTATATTTGAACATGGACTAGATATCATCAAGACAAACATTCTGACAAGTTTCAACTTGCTCAAAGTAAAAATAAGGCCTCCAGAGTGTTAACATTATTTTCCTCAATTTGGCCTAGTGACCTAGTTTTTAACCCAATATGACCCCTATTCGAACTTAGCCTAGATATCATTAAAACAAACATTCTGACCAAATGGCAAACTGCTGAAGCAAAAATTGCAGCGTCTAGTGTTTACAAGATTGTCCTTCAATTTTGACCTAGTGACCTACTTTTTGACCCAACATGACACATATTCTAATTTAGCTACATATCATCAAGACAAACATTCTGATAAAGTTTCACATGCTCAAGTTAAAAATTTAATCTAGTGACCTAGTTTCTGACCCATATTTGAACTTGACCTAGATATCATTAAGACAACCATTCTGACAAAATGTCAAACTAGTGAAAAATTGCGGACCCCTATTCGAACTTGGCCTACTAGAATGAACATATATTGTTTTATGGCGCATCGACAGCTAAGGTCATTTAGCGCGCAATTAAATTTAATTATTCATGATCCCTGGGTAAACAAACCAGTACTAGGCTAGAAAATGTGCCTTGCCCAAGGGCACTCCACCATGACTGTAGTGCCGCGACTGGGGATCGAACCAGGAAAATCCCCGACGCTAACCACTCAACCTTAGCCTACTAGATATCATTAAAACAAACATTCTGACCAAATGGCAAACTGCTGAAGCAAAAATTGCAGCGTCTAGAGTGTTAACAAGATTTTCCTTCAATTTGACCCAAAATCTCCCATATTTAAACTTGACCTACATATTATCAAGACAAACATTCTTATAAAAAAGTTTCAACATGCTCAAGTAAAAAATACATCCTCTAGAGTGTTAAGAAGATTTTCCTTCAATTTGACATAGTGAGCTAGTTTTTGGCCTCATGTGATCCAGTTTCGAATTTGTCAAAGATTTAGTGGAGATGAATGTTCTGATTAATCTTGAAGGTAATATTGACGATGCACAACGGACGATGGACGGATAAAAAGTGATCACAATAGCTCACCTTGAGGCACTTTGTGCATTTATAAGTGAGCTAAAAAACTGGAAAACAAGATTTCTTATTTTGTCAGTGTTTTCAACTCTACACAAAATTACTTCACCTTTAAATTAAGAGCTTCCATATCTAAACTCATATAACCCTTTCTGACGCATTTACAACAGACGACTTTTGAAAACATTGTTACAAAAGGAGAAATTTGCTCAAAACAAGCAATTTCTCCTTCTGTCACAAAGTTTTCAACTCTTTTCAGTAATTATACCTTCATTTTCAGAGATTTTCCATATATATTTCTTTCTAGATGTTTTCAAAGTTGTCTGCTGCAGAAATGCCATATGTGAGAAAGGGTTAAATTGCTCACTTACCAAGACAGTCTCTGAGCAGCACTCTATAAACACTTGAACATCACTTTGAAATCCATTTTTTGTAAGTCTTTGAAGTATTTTTCCCAGCATTGCTGAAATGTATGATATCTAATAATAAAAAAAATAGCCAAAGCACAGAAAAACTACAATGTTTTAGCCTTTGGAAGTATCTTTAAAACAGCTCAAATGGGAAACAAGTTCAATACTGTAGTTTTGCTATTTAAAAACCATGAAACATTCTTGACTAGCTGTATAAAAATGTATATTTATTGTAAAACTATTAACTGTGTATTATGTACCTGTCGAATAAATGTTGTGTTCTGTTCTGGTCTAAATTAGCAATATTACATTTGTCAGATAAAAATGATTCCAAGCAGTATATAGCTGGACAAAATATCTTGTATACATTGTATTGTTAAGTGGTGTACATATGTCATGAAAATAATCAGCACTGTTTTTATGGCCTTCATACATTTTACTAATATCAAGTCAGTTTCTGGCTAAAGATCCTTGATGAATCTAAGCACTAGTGCAGTATATACTATAATTCCCTAAAAAAATAAGCTTTCCGACGCCTCTGCAGCAGAAGACTTTTGAAAATGTTTTTGAGTAATTGCTCCTTTTGCCACAACATTTTCAACTATAATTAATAAATTTATAAACCTTAATTAATGGAGATTTTTCACGTTTTGTGCCAACATGGCTTCAAAGTTGTCTGCTGCTGATTTGTAGTATGTGGGAAAGGGTAACAGTTAATCAACCAATACCTGATATCAGCTCTAGAATTCCAGCTTCATCAAGAGAAGCAAAGCATCCTTGACTGTGTCTGGTTAAATGCTGTATTGCCTGAAGCAGATCTAGTGCAATAGGGCACAATTCTGAACTGTCTTCTTCATTCTGAAATAGCTCCTGAAAAATAGAGAGAACAAGCGAATAAAAAACTTGTAACCTAAGTCTGATTTGTGCTGGTTCAAATAAAAATCTATACATGTATGATGTATATGAATGAAATTAAAGCAACTGAAATGGGAGCCGATGTTGCTTCTACTGACATATCAAAACGAGGGCACTGCAAGTCAGTGAAAATCTTACCTGGAAAAGCTAGAACTGTCAACAAAGATGACTTACTCCACACACAAATGGTTTTGGTAAGATAAAACAAGAGGGCCATGATGGTCATGGAGTTATGCCAACCCTAAAGTCAATCAAAATAACTCATTTTGCAGTCAGGTAAGCTAATGCGAGTGTTACAAGATTTCACTTCAATTTGGCCTAGCGAACTAGTTTTTGACTGGATATGACCTATATATTCAAGTTTCAACCTGATCAAGTTAGAAATGTGGCCTCCAGTGTTCATAAGATTATCCTTCAATTAGATCTTGTGACTTAGTTTTTGACCTCGCATGCACACCCCATGCACGATGCACACCCCATGACACAAGGACGACAGACAAAAGGTGATCACAAAAGTTCACCTTGAGCACTTCATGCTCAAGAGAGCTAAATAGTCAAGTTATAGTACCTGTTCAGAAAACCTATAAAACAAGAGCATTGCTAAAGATACAAATCCCCTCACTGTGACATTAGTCTAAATCAGTGAAACAGGAACCCGTCCATGCTCACCTTTCAATAAACCTGTGTATGAGTCGGAGTATGGAGAAATTCTGACTCCAAATGAAAGTGCTAGAGAGATGAAGTTGTTTCATAAAGACACATCATATTCATTCTGACCTTGACCCTTGAACTTTGACATAGCTTGGTAAAATGCAAAACCCTCAAGACTCTCTTGACATTGAACCTGTATATGATATATGAAGGAATTATGTCAACAAATTGCTAGAGCAATGAATTTGTTTTATACAAATGTATTATAGTCACTGTGAGCTTTAACTTTGACCTAGGTCAGTGGAATTCAAACTTGTACAAGAAGAGATAATTGTGAACATATGATTTAAGTTTTATAACAATCGGATAAGAAATAAAGTCACAAGAGTGATGACGTCATTTTTTACATAAGTATAATAGTCACTGTGACCTTTGATTTAGGTCAGTGAAGCGTGAACTCATACAAAAGGTGATGCTGGTGAATATGTGCTTGAAGTTTCATGAACATCGGATAAGAAATGAAGTCACTAGAGTGATGCCATCTTTTCATACAGAAGTCCAACAGTAACTGTGACCTTGACCTTTGACCTAGGTCGGTGAAATGCGAACTTGTACAAGGGGAAATGTTAGTCGACATGTGTGTGAAGTTTCATGAAAATGAAAATAAGTGTGATGATGTCGTTTCATACAGAAATATAAGTCACTGTGACCTTGACCTTTGAGCTAGATTAGTGAAACACTGAATTGTACACAAAACGCAATGTTAGTGAACATGAGTGTGAAGTTTCATGAAAATTGGATAAAATCGCTAGAGCGATGACATCATTAGGGACACATACATTAGAGCGAATCCCGGAGCGAGGGGATAATAACCTAAAAGACATGAGCAATATTTCAGTAAAAACAGAATTGCACAAAACATTCCTTTTTTAATCTTTTAAGTTAAAAAAATGCGTCTTACTAATGATAACTTGCAAGTCAGAATTGTAGAACTAAGAATGTCTAATGACCTATAAGACATTTAAGATATGTGCACATTTTCAATTAATTGCCATAAGTTATTACAGATTCCATGCAAATCTTTAAATGAAGCAAAAAGGGTTTCACCTAACACTAGGACCAAAAGAGCATAGTTTTTTGCAAACAATAGCGTTTCATGGTAAACATGTTTCGTCTGCATGCCAAGAATATCGTTGGACAAAAAAAAACACACAGGGGAATTAACTCCAAAAATATGCAGACTAAAAAGCAAATTTTATACTCTGTACGTCTGCAAATCGCAAGCTATCTACACATCAAGTATGATTGATTCATTGGAATTTAACTCTTTTCAGCAACAATTTATCGGTCATATCAGACGCAGGCTGTCAATCCAGAAGTTGTGAGTTTGAATCCCGACTCGGCCAACTTTCTTTCCGACGATTGACAAAAGTCAATGCGACATGCGTCATTCGTCTTCCACCAATGGGCTAAGTCTATGTGGAAAAGCAGTCAGTTGCTTAGAAAGATTGTTGTGTGGAGTACTGGTGTGAGAAAACCAGGAAATGCATGAGTAGGTGAACTGGCCAATGTGATATAACTGAGAAATTGTTAAAAACAGCGTTAAACCCCAATCAATCAATCAGTCATATCATGGCTGCAAGTTAACCTACCTATAGCATTTCCTAGCTTTCTCACACCAGTGTGCCTCACAATAGTCTTTCCAAGTAATTGGCTGCTTTTCCACATACATGTCGGCCCATTTGTTTTTAAGAATTTGTGTTACATTTAATTTTGTCAATCGTCTGAAGGAATGTTGGCCAAGCTAGGAAATGCACTAAAACACATGGATTGACAGACCACATTGCTACCAACTAGTTAGCAGGGCTCAGCACACAAAGTTTGGAGTTGATACTTCTATAAATACGTAAGGAAATGGGCAAACAAGAAAAATTGTAATTTGAGATAACTCCTAAAACTGGCAGGCTAGATTTATGACCAATCCATACCTTAGCTTTTGCTTTAGCCTACAACTAAAAGCTGTTAATAAAATATCCCTTCTCCTTCAGTCAGGGAGTCGGAAGGAATAAGTATAGTCTGATTTACTTTAGAAAATTTGCTTTCCATTCAGTTGAAAAAGACTGGCATATATGGGATTTACAGGACTGAACATTAGAGTATCATTACCTTTGATAATTTTTGCAACAATTGTCTGTTGATCTTGTAAAGTGCAGAAGCATTATTAGTTGCATCTTCAAGGAGTTCAATTACTTGTTTTGTTACTTGAAATTCCATTTTCTAAAATTGAAAAAAAAGTTTGAACCAATTAACACACATTTATAACTAATCATACTGTTGTAAGAACTGACTTTTGAGCACAAGAAGAAAATCGTTACCCTTTCACATATATATACCCATGTTAACTCTTTTGCAGCAGACAACTTTTGAAAACATTGTGACAAAAGATGATTATTTTTTTACCTTATGCAATAATTATACTTTGTCAGAATCAGATTTGTCACAATTTGTTAAAATGTTTTCAAAGTTGTCTGCTGTATACTTGTTGCATGTGGGAAAGGGTTAAAAAGATAAACTTTATAAACCTGAGGGAGTTGAAACATTATGGAGAAAGGAGAAATACTCTTGTAAAAATATTTTTATCCTTTTTCCTAAGGCTAGAGATACGAGTTGCATTTCATTGGATTAGTACAAAACCATTCATGTATTTTCACACTTAAGTGTGTGTGTGTGTGTGTGTTTTGAGGGAACAGGTGAATATCTATATGCTGTGTTGAGTGCATGTTCTTAACCCTTTCCTTCATACCATGCATCATTTTCAAGGGTGATATTTGTGTGCAACAACCAGTTTATTCCCCCATCTTAATCCAGAGAACCATTTTCCCACAAAATGTTCAATTGTTTTATTTAATGTTTCAGCAGTAGCTTATATAAGTTATAAAAATACCATACAAAGAGCATGTGTTGGAGCAATAGACTGAATAGTTTATCCTTAAGTTTCACAATTCTGAAGCAAAATACAATTCATTGATGGACAACAAAAGGTGAAGCAAAATTAAATGATACTAATCTCAAGATTCATGCTAATTTGCATTTGCATTTCTTTGATGTGAGTTGTTAAACTTATCCTTTTTCATCAAGTCCTGCATCCCAGTCTAGAGAAGCAATAATAAAGTTAATTTTCTAATGGAAGTCTAGATCAGGCTGAACATCATGTAATCTAATCAGATTCTGAAAATTCTATACACTATCAATGACAATAATGACACATATTTATAACCAGCCCATAGTACAAAGCATTCAATTTAATTAACATAATCAAGCTGAGAATGATGTTCTTATGCATTTTTCATTAACATATAGATGAAATAGCATGGTTTCTTTATCACATTAGGATTGTGGTTTTCAAGCAATATATAAAAGTCAGATAATTTGTCTGAAACTTCAACTATATATGACAATGACAATTCTTTATTCGACTATCCCTTTCCCTCATATAGACGCTTTCTGACGCCTATGCAGCAGATAGCTTTTTGAAAACATAGTGACAAAAGAAGAAATTGCACAAAACGTGCAATTTCTCCTTTTGCAACAATGTTTTCCACTTTTTGTCATAGGTTATCCATTCAATTATGGAGATTTTCTATTTTTTGACAAAATACGTTCAAAGTTGTCTACTGCAGAATTGCTGTATGAGGGAAAGGGCTATCAGAGTATCTGCTAAATGTCACAAAGTCTAAATTAATGATAGTATCTTTTGTTTTTTACGTACAAAATGAACCGCACAACAGTTAACCCTTTACATCATATAGACGCTTTCTGACGCCACTGCAGCAGTAGACTTTCAAAAACATTGTGACAAAAAACATTGTGTTACATTTTGTAACAATGTTTTCAACTTTTTACAGTAATTAAACCATCAATCATAGACTTTCTGTGTTTCTGCCAAGATGCTTTCAAAGTCGACTGCTACAGATTTGCTGTTTGTGGAAAAGGGTTAAGTATGGAATTTGAACACTTTTACACTTCTCCGCTTTTCAGAATAAAATAACAACTTAACTAGGCCTGGCTGCAAACAAATATTCCTACTATGACTGGTCTGTTGCAGACTGGGATTGAAACCTGGATTTCTTACTTTGCACTCTGTCAACTTGAAATTAAAAGTTTTGAAATAATCAGAGACATATATAAATAGCAAGATTCGCAGCACCGCAAGACCGCAAGATAACATTTAATATTGCAGGGTTGTGATAGTCTTGTTCATGGATCACAGACCCTTGGCGACCGATGACAAGCATCTGCTGATCACAGATTATTAACTAATTGTCACATATACCCAATCCTTATCAATTAGTGACCTAGACCTGGCCTTCAAATGTTATCAAATTACTGAATGTCTTGAAAAACAGCTATATGCCTTCATTCCATGACTGTTACCTTTAAAAAATGAATAAAACCATTAACCTAGAAAATCTGAAATAACAGCTTGAAATGAGAAGTAAGAATAACGAGATATATAAGAGTTACTTTACCCAGCCCTAATCAGCTGGAGATATGTCATACCACAGACACGACTACTTGCTAAATTAGTCATGTGAATTAAATATCTTGCCCACAAGATTTTTGTTCTTTGCTTTTAAAATCCAAGTCGTGAATCTCTGTCTGATTTAATTTATATACAAAGTACATCTCTGAAATAATACAATCAAAACTTAAATTATCTATCCAAAGATAACATCAAAGTCCTTTAAAGAAATTTGAAATTAACCAGTCTGTGAAATTAAAAGTTGATCGTCCTATAGTCCCTGGCCAGTTACTTATAATCTGATCAGTGAAAAAAATCCTTTGGCCAGCGTAATATTACATGTTACCAAAACAAAACCTTTTGAATTTTTGGACCGTTGATTTTAAAAAGTTAATTTCAATGACTGATTTTACTGCAATAAATGGGTGAAGAATGTTAATCACAGTATCAATAATGGATTCAAGAAGGGAAACAAGCCTCATTGTAAGAAAAATTTGTTTCTTTGTTACTTGTAACATATATTTTAAAAGTTTCGTACACTGCCCTGTTTCGGTGAGGATTCAAACCCAAATCCGTGTTCTTTTCATTTTGCATGTTAACTTCAATTTGAAGATTTCTATGGCATCATTGGTTTTTGTAGTCTCACGATTTAACATATTGCTGTCAATAGGTTTTGAATCTTTTTATATCAATATGGTTGAAATACATAAATGCAGAGTATTATAAATAACCAAGTGTAAATAATGTAACACAATACATGCAATTATAATGTTATTTGGATTGGTCACAACCCTTTAACTGTGTATACCAGGATGTACTCTTAAAGTGCACACTCATCTTACCTTTAAATTGTGTACAAGTTAACAACTTGAAAGCTAAAGAATGATCAAAAAACTATTTTTTTTAAGTTTAAACAGGGCCGTAGTTAAGACAAGACTACGTCCCTGGTTTAAACAAAACAATTAATCTGCTAGAAATTCAGCCTGTTGAAAGAAAACATTTAATTTCATTTGATTTTACCAGGGTGAGTGTTTAATACACTCACCCTGATTTTACTCATGCAGAAAATGTAACATCACTTTTTTTTTTAAATTAAAGACACATCTGAAGGCATGCAAGGGTTTTCTTGTCAGGTAGGGGGTTATATGACTGAACCCTTTCCCACATACAACAGACTGACTGAACTATTTAGAGTGTGTCGCGTTGCGAGTGTCAAAAAAAAGGAACAACAACAAAAACTTAAATCATCGCTCTTATTATTCGAACCAAATGTTAATGAACTCTTAATAGTTCATTCTAAACGAGAAAACTTATATTTGAGAAGTTTCCCTTACCTTCTACCAACAGGAAAGGTTGCACTTGCTCAAAAGATGCCTAAAATCTGTGTGATCTTTATCTTGAAGTTGAATCAAAACTATCACCGAACTGACCTGGAAAAGAGAATTTGTTTTTAGAGTACACGATTAACTACGGAAGCTGAACTAAATCTTCAGAATATTTTCTGTTTACCAAACCTGAGCTAAAATACACAAATTCCCTGTACAGTCAATTTACCAGTGTGTTTAAAACTTCATTTTAAACAGCGATGTTGATCTGCAGACGACATGTTTACTAAACCACAATCGGAACGCCTTTCTTTCTTTCGCGGTGACGTAATATGGCGCCAAAGCTACAGTGCGCTTTCGGGCGATTAGAATGCACCAGAAAAAGGGTAGTCTAATTATGATTTCTTTCATGTATAACATTTAATACGTTCATGTCTATATATTTGTTTAAATGATATCAGTACATTTAATTTTCATTAAGAATGTGAATTAGATATATATAACTACACATGTCGTGCTCATGAACGGTTTATCCCGAAACTTTATTAAGAACATTTTAGGTATCCAAATATTTATATAAAATAAAGATTTCCGCCTATATTTTTTCACTAACTTAATATGTTAATCAAATTAGAAAGTTTTGTTTTTCATGCACACACTGTGTACTTTAATTTCGCTTACGTGTGGTAGCTACAAGTTACAAATTGAAAACAGGGCATTAATAATGCTTTATAATTAATTACGAAGTTGACAGTTTATACTTTAATACAATTTAATAGAGATCGCCACGTTGTTGCGTGTGGCTGGCAGGTATTTTCGTATGTTTAATAGAAGCAACGCGACTGATATGGCAATAAAAAAATAACCAAACATCGAAAAAAACGAGTCCTATAACACCACATAAAATTATTGAGACGCACAACTGCCCTTATAAAGTGCTGTATTCACACGTCTTAAATGTCTCAGTGCATAACATATAAAACAGATGCTGTGCTATATTTAGCAGTAATTCAGAGCGCCATCCATCGATAACAATATGCAGTAAACAATAGTCAATGGGTGCATAACTCGTGCAAGTTTTCCCGCGTAATACCGGTATGCACAAAACTTTTAGAAGTTTTTAAAACACCCAAAAAAGTTTTTTAAAGTAGATCTTTGCAAGTGTTTTTATTTTTTTCATATGAAACACGCTCGACGTCGTCTTAGGAAGCCATTTCCCACTTAAAAGAGCCGGGTTTTGACGAGAGCGTCGCGGTTTTTCTTGAAATGAGAGAGATTGCAGTTGCAACTGCATCCCACCATACGGTCTAAAATTGATTAATATTTATAGTTTCTCTAATTTTCAAGTTGTTTTGCATTTTAACTGTTTAAATATAGTCATTCATCCTCGAAAACCTCGCAGAGAAGCAGCTGCAAGACTGGTTATGAACATTGTTGCTAAGATGCAGCAAGGCTTGGGAGACGTGGATGGCTTTTGTTCATTTTTTGTCGTATTCCTACCGCGTGTTGTGACCGATTCTTTGGTTAATTAATAGGAATAAAAGAGGAAATCTATTGAGTTTTTAAATGTGTGCCGCAGACGGTATTGTTTTGGACCGAAGCTGAGCGCAAGGAAGAAGAATTCGAGATTGCATGCAGGTGAGAGCATTTCATAAAGGCGGAACACCACGGAGATTTAGAAGTTAAGCACACAGACTAAACGTTTCAGCAATCAAGACAGATGATTTATTGGTGAGTAGAAGCGGTTCCTAACAATACTAACATTTACATTGAAGTCACCTTTGCCATTGAGATCGCGGATAGCTACACGATTGTTTGGGTGGCGCTGGTGTACCGCTCAGTTGCAACGCCATTTTTGCCGACGATTTTCAAATTACATAATTGTGACAATGTGGTTTCAGTCATTGTGCACTGGTCCTCATGTTGACCCCCACTATCACACCTGCATATGACGTACGAGTAAACGACTTAAACACGCTTCCAGAGACATGCCCGGATCACCTCTTACGACATTTGCAATGGGCGACAGAACCCATGTACCAAGGGAATTACGCACTCTAGTTTCGAGTTTCATGGTCCTTTATGACGAAGTAAACGTAACTGACAAATTGCTGCAAGTGTTTGAGTTTTCGGTAATTTATCGGGGGCTAATTGATACGAATTTATTGCAAGAGTCCTTGTTTTACGTTGAACTAACAAGAAAATTAAGTGCTTAACAGACAATACGCCCCGAGGCTACAACAGCTCGGTGACAGCACGACCGTAGTCGAGAAATGATACCATAAATTAGAGCAGTTTAAACATAATTTTGTGTAATTATAAAATTACATTTTGCTGTTGATCATTAATTCTGATCGAAAGGAAGCATTTAATTTCGATGACACATCAAGAAAAAGGTGATAAAAATATGGACAGATGAAAACTAAAGACAGAATTATCCTTGATGCCTAAAGGGGGCAGCCACGAGTTGTAAATCATGTTCTTGCACATGTCCTAAACACAGAGATATTGTCTTATATAACAGCAGCTTTAAAAGAGACACGCATATACACATCCACAAAATAACAGGCTTGAGCAAAGTCATTTAAAGTTTGAATAGGGAATGATTTATAGGTTGGTTAGTAACTGATTTTGATTAACGAGTAACTTTTCTTTTCAAAGATACACATAAAGACGTTCAATATTATCGTTTATCTGAGTTCTGTATCGAGTTTGCTTTGACTATTCCACCAGACAGACTCCAAAACTGAATGGAAGACGTTTGTGTTACGTTGTACAAACGATATATAGGAAATATGACGTGTCTATTTAAAACCACTGCGCTGCTAAAACAGGAAATGCAACATGGTTAAATTTCGCGCGTAAATTTTAAAAAGATATTGATTTTAACACGAACAGCCAATCGGTGATGATTGCAGTTCTGCATTGAAAATGTGTACAAAGGTTATCACTGCAATTTTGTTATAATTTCGATTAGACGGATTGCCAGCAAGTAATGCCATTCGATTATGACCAGCGTGTCATGCCCCTTCGTAAAGTTAATTCTCGGCAGAACAAATCCCTTCTTTTGATTTTGTTGCCGCAATCGAAGTTTGACAATCAAAACCACTGACAAATACAAAAAGCGAAAATCACTAGGGGAATCAAGACATTAAAGCCGACCGCTCCTCATAGAGAATGAGAGGTTAAAAATTGATAATAATAGCTTTTCTCTGAATAAAAAGTAATAAATTACGAGTCAAAGTTTAAAATGTTCACTGTCTTTGTAACGACGTGTCTCTCCAATACAAAAACACAATGGATACCACAAGAAGGAACCCATCATGTAGGACAAGTCGCCAAGCCTCCAAAATAACAATATTGAAACATTTTATTGATACTAAATCAAAATACTATGAAACGATACTTGACGAGGATTGAATATATATTATGGAGAATTATAAAATATTTCATTGAATACCTGAGATTTATTCTATTTAACACATATAACGTTGACCCTTAACCTAAACAAATCACTATTTTGGGATAAATATAATTATGATAACAGTTTACGTAGGCTTGCATTTCGCATATAACATGATGATTAAATATTTTGCTACGTTAACATATGTCTGTTTGTGTTGAACCACTGTTCTAAATGGAAAACAAAGAAAAAAGCACAGGCAAACAGTGCATCTATGCCAACTTAAGATATCTTTTATCATGCTACTTGTATAGAGATAAACTGTTTTGTACCAATTTTTTAACGATTTCTGAAACTACTTTTTAACCCCATTTAGACCAAGTTGTTCCAACAGGGGTATGTTAACAACTGACATGTAATGTTATCAATCTCATATAAAGGTTCCAATCAAAAGTAAGTCCCTCCCCAAAATGGAAGACAGTGTGTAGGTGGTCTTTATAATGACGTGAGCAAATCAATAGTGGTACATTTGATCATGGAAGCACCAGTCCTGTTTGAATACTCGGAAACCACAATGATAACGTATGTGAAACGTCTATACATTGGGTCAAAGGTAGAGAGGCTTCATGCTCTAAAGGTCCCGTGTTCGAATATAGTGATAAGCCGGAGTCTCTTTCTATTTGTCATGCTCGAAGTATGAGTGCCGTTCCATATCTAATATGTAATTTGAAGAATCATTTGATATGGATTTTTTTTAAGAATCATTTTATATGAAATTTTGATAATTATCTGCTTCAAACACATTTAAATATAGAATATTACAAAGGTTGTTTTTCGTCTGCCGTTGGATCATTTTCTAGTATATTCATAATTTCTGTTATATGCCGTAGTTTTTTTTATATTGCGAGGGCACACAAATTGACTCTGATTATGCTTCATAACATTGACTTCTGACTATGGCTTATTGGTGATGTATAAATCTCAGTTCGACTGATACGCCAATGTCAGGGCATAGTTTTTTTTATCTGTAGTACTTTACATTTACCGATGCTCACCTGAGTATTCGCTCTTCGTAGATACAACAATACTCTTCTTGCAAAATCTTAATTCACGTGGAATCTATTTTACTTATAGAATTCGGTATCTAGTATCATGTAAAAATGAGCTATTTTATCTTCATGCATGCATTTCATTTCACCTCTAACTTCGATTTCCTTTGATTTCTCCCTCGCTTTCTTTTTAAAATATGTATCTAACAGAGATCTACATGTTCGAACCTCGGCTCGGACATTCATTCTTTCAGAGGAATGACACATGTAATTTTGAATAGCGTCATTCGTCTTCCAAAAACGGGCTAAATATTAGGAGGTAGACAGTGACATATACGAGAAAGCCGGGACACCTACGAAAGTTGATTGATGGTTTGGTGTTTTACGCCGCTTTCAACATGTTTGCAGTTATATCACGACGTTTCTTGTGTAAGTTATCAGTACTACTGGTCCATTTAACCTGACACCAGCCAGTCAGACATATTGCTAGCCCTGCAACCTTGATTGCCAAGGAGGGCAGTAATAACTACCATTTTTAAAGTCTTTGGTCTGACCTACCGGGGATCGACTCCGCGTCCTCCCGCACCCGATGCGGACGCTCTACCACTACACCACCGAGGCAGACGCTCTACCACTACACCACCGAGGCAGACGCTCTACCACTACACCACCGATGCGGACGCTCTACCACTACACCACCGAGGCAGACGCTCTACCACTACACCACCGAGGCAGACGCTCTACCACTACACCACCGAGGCAGACGCTCTACCACTACACCACCGATGCGGACGCTCTACCACTACACCACCGAGGCAGACGCTCTACCACTACACCACCGAGGCAGACGCTCTACCACTACACCACCGAGGCAGACGCTCTACCACTACACCACCGATGCGGACGCTCTACCACTACACCACCGAGGCAGACGCTCTACCACTACACCACCGAGGCAGACGCTCTACCACTACACCACCGAGGCAGACGCTCTACCACTACACCACCGATGTGGACGCTCTACCACTACACCACCGATGCGGACGCTCTACCACTACACCACCGAGGTGGACGCTCTACCACTACACCACCGAGGCGTACGCTCTACCACTACACCACCGAGGTGGACGCTCTACCACTACACCACCGAGGCGTACGCTCTACCACTACACCACCGAGGTGGACGCTCTACCACTACACCACCGAGGCAGACGCTCTACCACTACACCACCGAGGCAGACGCTCTACCACTACACCACCGAGGCAGACGCTCTACCACTACACCACCGAGGCAGACGCTCTACCACTACACCACCGAGGCAGACGCTCTACCACTACACCACCGATGCGGACGCTCTACCACTACACCACCGAGGCAGACGCTCTACCACTACACCACCGAGGCAGACGCTCTACCACTACACCACCGAGGCAGACGCTCTACCACTACACCACCGATGCGGACGCTCTACCACTACACCACCGAGGCAGACGCTCTACCACTACACCACCGATGCGGACGCTCTACCACTACACCACCGAGGCAGACGCTCTACCACTACACCACCGAGGCAGACGCTCTACCACTACACCACCGAGGCGGTACGAGGTAAGTAACGTAATGATATAACTGAAATACCGTTCGAGACGGCGGTAAATTCAAATAATCAATACGTATAGATCAATATCTAATGACGGAAACGACGTAGTTCGAATAAAATGAAACATTGCTCCAAATTCCATATGTTTCGTTATCCATCCTAGATCGGGCCCCAATTTTAAACACTTATACTGCTTTAGCGAACTTTTCCTGGGATTGTTTCCAAGTACAGTCAAACCTGTGCCAAAGACCACATAAGAATAGCAATTCCCTGTCTATAGCAACCACACTTTTAGTTTCACAATCACTAATTTTCTGCATAAATGACACTGTATTTAAAGATCACCTGTGAACAAAGACCATATTGGTGTGTTGCCATGGGTGGTCTTTATACACAGGTTCTACTGTTGATAAATTGAAACAATATGTGTGTATCATCCATCTGTAATACTTTTAAACAGCGTACAGTCTCAATCCATCTAATCTTTGTTTACATTTGTAACTACTCATTTTTCAGTGAAAGCAAATACTACACCACGAACATGCAAAGTCTTTGTCAAAAATCACGATTGGTGATTCACGTTGTTGCATCCATACGCTTTGTAAAGTTCAACCTTTTTTAACTTTCAGGATAAGAAATACGTTGACTCTCGTCAATTTGTCTTTTGTAACGCCGTTTTCGACAATTTTCAGTTAAAATACATACGGCGCCCATTTAAATAATACACGTGGCTTTCTCGAAAGAGTACTCCACATGGCATTCTATATGGGTAATTGGCGGCTTCACATGGACTATTTCAGCTATATGATGGTTAACGAATAACGTTTGTTACATTGGCTTTTATTAGTCATCGGAAAGAAGCAATGGCCTGGGATCGAATCTCTACCATGTTTGAATCTTAATTATTTGGATATCGGTCAAGCAAAACAGCAGAGCGAAATGTTCGTTAAGAATCACCCGCCACAAGATACAGATGTATTTCGACGCATCTGAAGCAAATGACATTTACAAATAGTGTGACGAAATGAGATATTGTTCTTAATGAGAATTTACTCTGTTGTCACAATGTTTGAAACAACATTTTTATTCAATAAGTATTCATCTATAACTATTTTAGGTTGATATTTTAAACGTCGTCTGCTGGAGATTACTTTAATGTCGGGAGGGGTTAAACTGGTAGATTAGCAGATTAAGACCGGCGTTCTGATTACTATGGTAGAATTTCAGAAACGAGATTCTTGACTATTTAAAACATGTCTTTTGACCCTTCAGCCCAATCAAATGTAGCAGAAACTATTTTAGCCGACATTTCTAAAACTTAAAATAAAGATAAAACTTGTTTGTTTATGAACTAGATTAAAATAACAAAATAGAAATCTTGTTTATAAAGACAAACTCTGGACATTTTAGCATACAACTTATTTGGTGTATCTTCGTTCTAGACTTGACAGATGCTTTCGATTAAATCATTTTCTTGTTATGCTATAGTACACATACTTGAATTACATATAGGATCTTCTTCCATATCCGGCTTCACAACGTTACAAGAGACATTTGAGTAAATGTAATTGGTTACACTCATTGTTTTTGTCAGAAGCTTCATATATTTGTATGTATGCAGCCATAGAAATCTCTGGTATGATTGATCCTATCCAAAGACTCGCCTGTACATCAATGTTCGCTCTTTCAACAAGAGTCAAAGTTTAAAATATTCACTGTCTTTGTAACGACGTGTCTCTCCTATACAAAAACACAATGGATACCACCTTGTTTGACCTATACGTTAATACAGCTAATATCGTTGAATCAGTATATTGATCGTTCCATTCAACATTATGCTGGAAAAGAAGACACATTATATAAAAACTTTAATCTTAAAGTTGACTGCGTATAACAAATACGTTAACCATACACCAATTGCAGGCGTATTTTTACCCATCTGACGAAGACAACTTTTGAAAATGTGTTTGATGGATTGATTGATTATTTGGTGTTTTACGCCGTTTTCAACAATTTTAAAGTTATATCACGGCGTGTCCTTGGTAAGTTATCAGTGCTACTGGACCATATATCCTGCTACCAGCTAGTCAGTCGTTATGCTAACCCCCTAACCCTGAGCGCCAAGGAGGGCAGCCGTTACTTCCATTTTTAAAGTCTTTGTTATGACCCGGACGGGGATCGAACCCACGACCTTGCGCACCCGAGGCGGACACTATATTACTGAGCCAGCGTGGCGGTTATGGACATTTGTTCGAAAATGATGAATTGTTTGTAAAAAGGTACTTCTTCTTTTCCAACAATGTTATCTACTCTATTCAAACAATATACTTTCATTATTTGTAGAGAATTACAATATATACGAATGTCGAAGACAGTTGCGTAGTGGTAGAATGTCGGTCTATCATACCAAGGGTCCAGGTTCGAATTCAGTATTGAGTGGGTCCTGCCTTTGAGATCCGGTTTGGTTAGGTCTCCTGAAAGCAGACATCGAGCGTGATAAAGCTATACTCGGTATACAAATTAAACTTTTCGTAGTAGTCTGCTGCAGTTTTGTTTAAAAATCACTTTATACGGAAAAGGATTAAACCCAGACAGAGCAATGCGGCTTTCTCCTGACAGATACGATTTATTGGCACCAATTCTGTCTCGATTTGTTAAAACCACAAGTTGAACGTACTACCAGAAAAAAGTTATATAAAGCGCGGTAATGGCGCACGACCAACTGCGTTGTTGGCCCCGTTCACGGGAGATAAATCACATTTTAGAAGACCTCACACACTTCCCTCACACATAGAGCATACGGCCTATCGCGTACAAGTGTTAACATGGGTGATTTACTAATACTATTTTGTTTATGATCGAAAACTCGGTTTTCCGTTAGTCTGAAACTTAAATTGTAGACAGGGAACACTTTTTCATAAACATTGTAATACACTTACACTATGTGTAGACTAGACATTTTCATTCGATAGATATGCACCTTATTTTGGCATTTTTTCGTAAATCCTGCTGAAGTCTGTAAAGCCAAGATACCCGTTATTCTGTTTTTCTTGATGTTTTCCTTTTCATTTTTAAGGATAAACTTATTTTCTTCTTGCTTGTTCCACACTGTTACCAATTCTGTATCAAAATTACATTATCATTTAACTGATGTTATCAAAGCCGATATTATTACATAATTGGTAAATCACGACGACGTCCTCTACTAACATATTATTGTAGCTGATTTGACATTTTCCATAGTCTTTGAAGAAGAAAACTGGAAATAGATATTTGTTAAAGAATGTAAGCCATTGATGGAAAAGGAGAAAATACCCGTCAAAAGACGTCTGTATCAGAAGTAAAGCAAAACTACTTGTATTTGTATCGAACGTGAAGCAAGACTACGTTAACCTCCCTACTTGTATTTGTATCGAACGTGAAGCAAGACTATATTAACCTCCCTACTTTTATTTGTATCGGACGTGAAACAAGACTACCATAATCTCCCTACTTGTATTTGTATCGGACGTGAAACAAGACTATATTAACCCTCCTACTTGTATTTGTATCGAACGTGAAGCAAGACTATATTAACCTCCCTACTTGTATTTGTATCGAACGTGAAACGAAACTATATTAACCTCCCGACTTGTATTTGTATCGAATGTGAAGCAAGACTATATTAACCTCCCTACTTGTATTTGTATCGGACGTGAAACAAGACTATATTAACCTCCCTACTTTTATTTGTATCGGACGTGAAACAAGACTACCATAATCTCCCTACTTGTATTTGTATCGGACGTGAAACAAGACTATATTAACCCTCCTACTTGTATTTGTATCGAACGTGAAGCAAGACTACCTTAACCTCCCTACTTGTATTTGTATCGAACGTGAAACAAGACTATATTAACCTCCCTACTTGTATTTGTATCGAACGTGAAGCAAAACTACGTTAAACTCCCTACGTGTATTTGTATCGAACGTGAAGCAAGACTACGTTAACCTCCCTACTTGTATTTGTATCGGACATGAAACAAGACTATATTAACCTCCCTACTTGTATTTGTATCGAACGTGAAGCAAAACTACGTTAACCTCCCTACTTGTATTTGTATCGAACGTGAAGCAAGACAACGTTAACCTCCCTACTTGTATTTGTATCGAACGTGAAACAAAACTATATTAACCTCCCTACTTGTATTTGTATCGAACGTGAAGCAAAACTATATTAACCTCCCTACTTGTATTTGTATCGAACGTGAAGCAAGACTATATTAACCTGCCTACTTGTATTTGTATCGAACGTGAAGCAAAACTATATTAACCTCCCTACTTGTATTTGTATCGAACGTGAAGCAAGACTATATTAACCTGCCTACTTGTATCTGTATCGAATGTAATGCAAGACTACCTTAATCCCCCTACTTGTATTTGTATCGAACGTAAAGCAAGACAATATTAACCTCCCTACTTGTATTTGTATCGAACGTTATATTAACCTCCCTACTTGTATTTGTATAAACGTAAAGCAAGACTATATTAATCTCCCTACTTGTATTTGTATCGAACGTAAGCAAAACTATATTAACCTCCCTACTTGTATTTGTATCGAATGTGAAGCAAAACTATATTAACCTCCCTACTTGTATTTGTATCGAATGTGAAGCAAAACTATATTAACCTCCCTACTTGTATTTGTATCGAACGTAAAGCAAGACTATATTAACTTCCCTACTTGTATTTGTATCGAACGTGAAGCAAAACTATATTAACCTCCCTACTTGTATTTGTATGAACGTAAAGCAAGACTATATTAATCTCCCTACTTGTATTTGTATCGAACGTAAGCAAAACTATATTAACCTCCCTACTTGTATTTGTATCGAACGTAAAGCAAGACTATATTAACTTCCCTACTTGTATTTGTATCGAACGTGAAGCAAGACTATATTAACCTCCCTACTTGTATTTGTATCGAACGTGAAGCAAGACTATATTAACCTCCCTACTTTTATTTGTATCGAACGTAAAGCAAGACTATATTAACCTCCCTACTTGTATTTGTATGAACGTGAAGCAAAACTATATTAACCTCCCTACTTGTATTTGTATCGAACGTAAAGCAAGACTATATTAACTTCCCTTCTTGTATTTGTATCGAACGTGAAGCAAAACTATATTAACCTCCCTACTTGTATTTGTATGAACGTAAAGCAAGACTATATTAATCTCCCTACTTGTATTTGTATCGAACGTGAAGCAAAACTATATTAACCTCCCTACTTGTATTTGTATCGAACGTAAAGCAAGACTATATTAACTTCCCTACTTGTATTTGTATCGAACGTGAAGCAAGACTATATTAACCTCCCTACTTGTATTTGTATCGAACGTGAAACAAGACTATATTAACCTCCCTACTTGTATTTGTATGAACGTAAAGCAGAACTATATTAACCTCCCTACTTGTATTTGTATCGAACGTGAAACAAGACTATATTAACCTCCCTACTTGTATTTGTATGAACGTAAAGCAGAACTATATTAACCTCCCTACTTGTATTTGTGTTGAAAGCACACCAAACTATCAATACATGCAATAAGATTCAATGTTCGCTTTAAACGGTTCGAATATTATCAATGTAAAATATAGATAAACGCCTAGATGAAAACTGAATGATTTGGTGCATAAGATAAACCCTCTAAATCGCTTAATCTGTTACATCAAACTGAACAAAAAAAAATTCTTTCAACAATTTTGCAGTTGGCATATGGATGGCGGACATTGAAAAGGAAAAATGTCATTAACGAAAAATTAACCCTTTTCCCCACAATGACTCGTATTCTTGTCTGAAATGTATAGTTTTTTTTTTTTAAGTTTTACTTTCATTTCATTAGTAAGGGTTAAACAACAAAACAGAATAATGAATTAGGATAAGGTTATTCTTTCCTAATAGAAACGAGTCGTCACTGTTGCATCTGACTGAAAAAGGGCAATTGAAAGTCCCACATTAAAGAACCCCATAGATTTGCAGCAGCGATAAACAAACGACCCGACTTCAAAGACCCGTATGTTGACATTGCTATTAGGCTTGTATAAAACTGGAGTACGCGCTGACATGTATCCTACATGCTGCCGGTCCTGCAGAGCCATGGCACGCCAAAACTAGTATTATTCTTAATTAGATAAATAAGCGCCCGGTACATACGTACAATAGACCAACAGGTCCCGGTTTCACCAAACTGTCGGTTACTCAGTTGAGCGTGTTAACATTTTGTCTGGAATCCAGATGGAGATCAAACTTTTTAAATGTTAAAATTTCTGAAAATATTGCTTTTAGTGAACACAATGTAAGTAATAAATAGTTCAAAACTATTTTGGCAGTAAATATTGAAAAATAGTCAACCGAAAATCATGAAAATGTACCAAATTTGGCTTACTGGGTATGTCTACCCAGTAAAAAGGAAGGATAAATTATCAATATTTAGATGTTTATTGTACTTGAAATGGACTCTAATTTTATCCCAGATTTATGATCCTTAGATTTCAAGACAACTTTTGAACAGATTTTAAATTTTGAGCATACCTTGAGTTCAGCACCTTTAAGGTTTAGACTATTAATATTTAACTAAATGTTTAAGTTCTAAATAATATAGTTTCATGATTGGTTTAACTGCTATTGTTTTCATGTTTACTCGATTCAAGAAAGGAATAAAGTTGATCGCGTGTTCAGTATCTCATCACAAGTACGTGTACTTATTTGTTGTGAGAAACTAAGGCAATGCAATATTGATTACTCAATTTGAGAGAGGAATACACATGATAACTTTTTTCCGTATCTCTGCACAATTACCTACTACGCACTCGTGTTAAGAACATTGGGGGAATGATGGAGATAAGAAATACTTATATGCTTGATAGGCTATAGTGCAGTGCAAGATGTTCGTAGAAGTTTCGTGAAACTTGGACCAGGAGATCTCAAATCTCTGGAATAATGTTTCAAATGTATTGTTTGGCGTGCTGATTGATTCACTGATGAGCTGTAGTGCATTCGGTTAACCCTTTCTCACACACAACACATTTTCACCGGACGACTTCGACAACATCTAGGATAAAATTTGGAAATCGCCTTAAATGAAAGGTCGTATATCATTTACCCCTTTTCCCACTTACAACACATCTGCAGCAGACGACTTTGAAACTTTTTAGGCAAAACTATAAAAAACGCCTATAAATAAAGTTTTATATTAAATAGAGCTGACAAAATTGAGGCAAAGAAAGAAATTTGCTTATCATGAGCAGTTTATCCTGTCACAATGTTTTCAATTGTCTTTAATTGCTTCTAAACAGCGTCTGCATGTTGGAAAGTGTTAACGGTAACGTCAGAGAATATCAAGTAACAACTTGGGAATTGAAACAATAACCATGATTATGATGATGGTTTGAATTTGTATTGCGGGAAAGAAAGCAGGTTGCCCGTTTTGAAACGTCTCTTCCTTTGCTACTTGGTTATTGTAGCGGAGGTAAAAGGCATGCGCGCGATGAAATGGTTAAATGCTGCGCCATTGAAGCGTACCTTATGAAATGCTGATAGAAATGTCTTTTCCGAGGCTAATTTTCATATGATGCGGCTTCACGATAAGCTAATGAAACGTGTATTTATATTAATGCAAGTTCCAGGATTGTGCAATACGCTAATCTTTTCCGTATTAATGTCAAAATACTGCAATTTATCTGATCATCAATTAACATCATACTTTGTAACACCCCACCACCGACTGCGTCAAAAATTAATTAAAGTTGTAAACAAACGGAATAATTAGTTGGTAACTATCAACGTTGCATCATTTAAGTCGCCTTCCTAACACGTGCACCAATGAAGTAGAAGTAATTTGGTCATTAATAAAAAATCTAAACCAATTGACACACCTGAAGGCTGTGTCATAGTGCTAACCGAAGTGGAATCAATCGCTGGTGAATAGAGACTGGATACATTTACTGCAACGCTTTCTACGTGTTAACCCTTTTCCATACACAGACGCTTTCTGACGCCTCTGCAGCAAACGACTTTTAAAAACGTTGTGGCAAAAGAAAAACAATTTTCAAACCTATTCAATAATTATGCATTCATTAATGGAGAGTTTCCATAGTTTTGTCTAAATGTTTTTAAAGTTATCTGCTGCATAACTGTTGTATGTTGGATTGAAAGGGTTAGGACATTGACATGTAAAGCATGAGTTTGAAAAGGGCACCAACGTCTTTACCCGTGTGTTTATCGGTAGATGTTATTTCGACATCAATAAATTGAAGACTGATAGTAGCCCTACTGATAGTGGACACTTTTTCGTTCGTTCTTATTCTCTTGTCCATTTCCCAGTAACATGAAGTATGACCGAAGTTCGATATCTCCTTTATTCTACATGCAGTCGTAACGGCGTGGGTTGTCAATCAATGAGTCGTGGGTTTGATCCCCGAATCGGCAATTCATTCTTTTGGATTATTGACAAAAATCATTTTCATTAGCGTCGTTCGCCTCTGAATAATGGGATACACATACAGTATATGTGGGAAGGTACGTATTTGCCTGGGGAAAGATGTTGTGTGGAGTACAGTTGCACGAAAGCCAGGAAATAAACGTTAGGTAAATTGGCCACCATAATGTAACTGTAATCATTTTGACATCGGCATTAAACTCCAATCAATTATTCATTTAACCCTTTCCCTCATATAGACGCTTTCTGACGCCTCTGCAGCAGAAGGCTTTTTGAAAACATAGTGACAAAAGAAGAAATTGCTCAAAACGAGCAATTTCTCCTTTTGCCACAATGTTTTCCACTTTTAGTCATAGGTTATCCATTCAATTATAGAGATTTTCTATTTTTTGACAAAATATGTTCAAAGTCGTCTGCTGCAGAATTGTCGTATGAGGGAAAGGGTTAGGACATTTATAAATATACAAGACGCCAGAATAACATTATTCACACACCAGGTACTTCAAGTGCATCGTGCTACATGAAAGCCAACAACGCTGAAACTTAAATACAGCAAAGATGGGAGACATTGGATCCGAGGTAGAACGCCGGACTCGTATTCCAAACGTTCTAAATGCAATTCCTGTGCATGTGTAAGAGTGAGGTCAGCTTTTATGATCTCCCAACACATTCGGTCAGCTGCATATTGGATGAGTATCCAGACAGCCAGAACTCAATGTAACATACGTGAGCCAACTCATAGCCCTAGCGTTTGAGGTATTACTGCATCTTCGGTTTGGAACCTTGCGAAAAGCTAATAGGCTACAGTTCTAGTATTTCGTCAAGAGAAGCATTTTAAAACATCTACTGTATATGAAATAAGGACGGACTATGGAACGCCTTTACTGTCTTAGTATGTTGTATTGTATTATACGCAGTACATTTTCACGTATATGAGGTACATATTTCATTTGACGTGGTACATTATTCATGATATGCAGTGCCTTTTCTATTATGTATGGTGATTATTGAATAATATGCAGTGCAAAATAGTGTTTAAACAGTAGAATAACCATTATACGTTGTACTAACAACGTCTAGTGCAATACAAACTATATACTATGCAGTACAAATGACATTATATGTGGTGTATTTGTTTGTGTATGCAGTAGTTTCACATGTAAACGCTATATGTTGGTCAATAGATGCGATGTATGTTTTAATATATGAAGTGCCTGCACGTATCTTTATACCTGGTGAATTATTATGTATGTGTTCATAAAAAATCATAGTACGCAATGCATTTGGCAATATGTTCGGTCCATACTAATTTATACATGGTGTAAACAGCTTTATATGCGGTCCATTTTTCATTAGGATGATCATACTTTCCGGCATTCTCCGTAATTATTTATCCGGAAAATACCGAGTCAGACAGATAGATATTAACATTTACACCGTTTACTCAATTTCAAAAAAAGCGCTTGAATAATGTATAAATAGATGTGTACACGTACACATGTTCTGAATACACGAGGGGCAGAATGTCGTAGTATGCACTGAAATCCGCTCTAGACGAGATTGGTCTGTTCATTCGGCATGCTTTGCAGTCTGATCACAATCTAAAATCTAAAGTCTGAATATTACTAGTCCAATAATATATGAGTAAATAATATGACCTCTCACAAGCTCGAGTGCTTGTCAACTCAACATAGAATATTACATGTACTTAAATATGCTTATTAGAAGCTTCAGTCAACTTGTGAGGATTATGATAAGACAGAACAAATATGCAGGCTGATTTGAACCTACACTGTTCAGAAAAAAACGAAGTTATGCCTTTTCCCAAAGACAAAATCAAATATATCATGTAAATCACTTTTCAAGTTATTTCTCTTATTTCCAGAAGCTGCTGACGAATTTAAAATTGTTTTTATGAGGGAACATTGCCTTTAAGTGGTAACCTAAACACATTTTTAAATCTTTTCCGTAATACAACAAGTATGCATCAGATGACGTTATGGCAAAACTATAGACAATCTTAATAAATGAAAGTATAATTATTGAAGAGGGGTTGGTTGAACGCATTGTGACAACTGGAGAAATTTCTCAAGATGAGCAATTTATCCTTTTGCCATAATGATTTCAAAAGTTGTCTGTTTCAGGAATCAGAGATCGTCTGCATAGACGACATTCTGCATCTCGTCTATTTAGAAAAGTGTATACTCTCATAAAGATTGTTCCACAAGGCCTTTTAAAATGGATTAGACGGTGTTAATGTTCAAACCTATCTGTCATGCTCGGTAATTTCCGGAAATAATTCCGGAGAGTGCCGGAAAGTATGATCATCCCCAATGTAAATGCACTCCGTATAAAGTTTAAACCACCGCATACAAAGTTTAAACCAGCGCATATAATCAAAGTACCACAACACGTATTGAAGAATAGACTGCATATAATGTTGTTTGTATTGCATATGACGTTGTTTGCACACTATATAATGGTTATTCTACTGTATCTTCATACTTGTGGATTTCATATTATTAAATAACCACGATATATTATACAAAATGCACTGCATATCAGGCAAAATGTACCACGTCAAATGAAATATGTACCTCGTATACATGAAAATGTACTGCGTATAATACAATACAACATAGTAAGACAGTAAAGGCGTTCCATAACGGACAGTGAAGACGCGTGTGAGACTGTGCATCTACTGTATATGTTATACAGACGGACAGTGAAGACGCGTGTGCGACTGTGCATCTACTGTATATGTTATACAGACGGACAGTGAAGACGCGTGTGCGACTGTGCATCTACTGTATATGTTATACAGACGGACAGTGAAGACGCGTGTGAGACTGTGCATCTACTGTATATGTTATACAGACGGACAGTGAAGACGCGTGTGCGACTGTGCATCTACTGTATATGTTATACAGACGGACAGTGAAGACGCGTGTGCGACTGTGTATCTACTGTATATGTTATACAGGCGGACAGTGAAGACGCGTGTGCGACTGTGCATCTACACAGGCTCACATGAGTCTTCACTGTAGGGAGATGCAAAGACACCGAAACTCGGTTCAAATAAGTGTAAGTTAATTAAATACAACATATGTAGGTTCAGAATAATTCAACTCGGCGGTGAAGTGATAGAGCGTCCCCCTCGGGAGCGTGAGGTCGCGGGTTCGATCCCCGGCCGGGTAATACAAAATACTGTACATATGGTAGTATGTGTTACCCTCCTAGGCGTTCAGGGCTGCGGGGCTAGCATTACGACCGACTGGGTAGACTCAGGATAAAATGGACCAGTAGCACTGGTTACTTACCAAAGAAACGCAGTGATATAACTGAAAAATTGTTGAAAGCGGTGTAAAACAATACTAAATTAATCAACAGAAGAACTGGAATTCTTATCAGAGTTTACCATATCAAAGTACCTTCCTAAGCATTGTGGTTTCTGATCAAATTACAAGTCTGAATAACACTCGTGACCAATGTGGAAAGGTTGTTATTTTCTTAGCATTCTTAAAAAACACCAGGGTTGCATGGCTACTGAATGATGTTTAGGCAAAGCCCCATGTATCCCACAGAGGTACACGTACAGATCGTTAATTCTAACGAGTTGACTTTCTTAACATTGTCTTGGTAAACGAGGTACACAATTAGACAAACATCGAAATATTTACTTCACTCAATATAACAAGACACAGTTTCCCTCGTTTGTGGATAGAGAATTAATACAATCGCTACGTTAAATGCCAGCTTTTTCATGTAAGAATACTGACAGAGCAGACATAAATAGTTAGGTTTGATAAAGGCACACGTATACTAGTTGCTCTTCGACACCCCTTGTGTCATTACAGATAACAAATTATATTAAATAAGAATTGGCCACTTATATAATACAAGACAATTTCACATAACCGTTTCTCACCTGCAGACGTATTTTGACGCAATAGCAGCAGACGACTTTTGAAAACATTGTGTCCAAAGGTGAAATTGCTCATGATGAGCAATTTCTCCTTTGGCTACAATGTTTTAAACTTTATTTAACAATTAAACTTTCTGGTATGGGGATTTTTTCAGGTTTTTGTCACTATGTTTTCAATGTCGTCTGCTGCTGATTTTTTGTATCTGGTGTTTTACCATATCTGTTCACGGTATTACTGTCAGCATGTACAATGTGTGGTAGTCTTTTTTCAAAATGTGTGCTACACGGGACCCGCATGTTGTATTCGATGTTTTCTGTATATTTCAATTTGAATATGTGTCACTTTAACGAAA
The DNA here is from genome assembly GCA_031761405.1 of Serripes groenlandicus. Taxonomy (NCBI): domain Eukaryota; kingdom Metazoa; phylum Mollusca; class Bivalvia; order Cardiida; family Cardiidae; genus Serripes; species Serripes groenlandicus. The sequence goes on along the minus strand of JASEVX010000001.1, from coordinate 113,673,429 downwards.
CAAGATGTGTTTGTGAAACACTGATGCCCCCGAATGGCAACATCTAGGTCAAAGGTCAAGGTCGCCAGGTCAAAAATGTTGGTACTGACAGAAAGGTCATGTCACAAGGAATACACATGTGAAATATGGTAGCCGTACCTGTTATGGTTCAAAAGAAGTGGTCAAGGTTAAAGTTTTTTTCGAGAATGGCAACATCTAGGTCAAAGGTCAAGGTCGCAAGGTGAAAAATGTTGGTACTGACAGAAAGGTCATGTCACAAGATATACACATGTGAAATATGGTAGCCGTACCTGTTATGGTTCAACAGTAGTGGTCAAGGTTAAAGGTTTTTTTCGAGAATGGCGACATCTAGGTCAAAGGTCAAGGTCGCAAGGTAAACATTTGGGTACTGACAGAAAGGTCATGTCACAAGGTATACACATGTGAAATATGGTAGCCGTACCTGTTATGGTTCAAAAGGAGTGGACAAGGTTAAAGTTATTTTTGAAAATGGCAACATCTAGGTCAAAGGTCAAGGTCGCAAGGTCAAAAATGTTGGTACTGACAGAAAGGTCATGTCACAAGGAATACACATGTGAAATATGGTAGCCGTACCTGTTATGGTTCAAAAGTAATGGCCAAGGTTAAAGTTTTTTTCGAGAATGGCAACATCTAGGTCAAAGGTCAATGTCGCAAGGTCAAAACTGTTGGTACTGACAGAAAGGTCATGTCACAAGGAATACACATGTGAAATATGGTAGCCGTACCTGTTATGGTTCAAAAGTAATGGCCAAGGTTAAAGTTTTTTTCGAGAATGGCAACATCTAGGTCAAAGGTCAAGGTCGCAAGGTCAAAAATGTTGGTACTGACAGAAAGGTCATGTCACAAGGAATACACATGTGAAATATGGTAGCCGTACCTGTTATGGTTCCAAAGTAGTGGTCAAGGTAAAAGTCTTTTTCGTGCAGACAGATAGACGTGCAGACGTGCAGACAGACGTGCAGACAGGCCAAAAACTAGATGCCCACCGAATCGGAGATTCCGGGGGCATAAACAATGTGCTTTCGGTTACATGTCATTTATTTATAATTTAAACTTCAGCTACATGTAGTCTATACTCAATGGCTATGTGTACAGTTTCTCGAAAGTGGATCTATTGTTGACGCTTCGTCCAAAATTGCAGCATATAAAGGTGAAACTAAGCCAAGAGAAAATCCACATCTTGGAATCTGCAACCACCGATTACCTTAATCAGCGTACGCCTCTGCGATTCTGTGTGTCAAACTTCAGATAATATGAGAAACCATGAAATGTTTCATAAAAATCAATGGAGTTACTTCCCTTCGTTTATATAATAGTAAAAAGCAATCATATTGCTTCTCAGCTGCTCCTCGTGGTGTAGTCTGTCTACAATAATAAAACATGTGCCGTTCCCACGTGAAAACCAACATTGTGCACTCTGCGTAAAGTATCGACCTGGATCAGCCTAAGCATGCCGCGCAGGCTTATCCAGACGGGCACTTTTCGCGTCCTGTTGATTTTCTGTTTCAGGAATCATTATATATACCTCTATCCCCCCGAGACGGAATGTGTCGCCCCGGATTTGATCTGGGTCGATACATTACGCAGAGTCCATAATGAAGGTTTTCGCGTGGAACGGCTCACTTGTGCTTTGTAAGATACCAAACACTTAAATTAAGTTATACTCACATGTAGAACAACGTTACTATAAATCAAATGTGTTTTAATGTGCACCAAAACCATGTTTTTAATATTATTTCACAGTGTGTTTGTGTTTGTTTGCTTCTTTGTTGTTTAACGACACTTTCAACAGTATTGCAGTTAAATAACGTAGTTTCTCGACAGTTAACCAGCACTTTTGGTCCATTTATCCTGACACCAGCGAGTCAGTCATGTGGCTTATTTGCGAACGATATAGTTTCAGGTTTACCCGCACCTTCTTTAAAGTCCGTGGGGGTTATTTACGTACCGTATAGTTTCAGATATACCTTCACCGTATTGATTCCTCAGATGCACAAGCGAAATCATTTTTTTGCGGCATCTCTGAAACATTTAACCTGTTATTTTTTTTTGCTTTAAAACAATCTTTATATTGCGTTCAGAACGAACCCCGGTAGGTCAGTCGTAAGAGACGCCGCCTTTAAATCAATGGCTGTGAGTTTTAACCCACGCTTGGCCAACATCTTTTCCGTCGTTTGACAAAAAACAATGCGACAAGCGTCATTCGTCTTTCTATGTGGAAAAGCAGCCAGGTGTTCGGAAATATAACTAGATTACTTGTGTGAGAAAGCGATCAAACACATGGGAAGATACACTAGCCGCCATGATAGGACTGAAAAATTGTTGTAACGGCATTAAATCCCAATTTATCAATCAATTATTTAATCTGGCACATTCCAGATTCGAACCAGTGTCGTCCTGCTCTCAATATGGGAGTTTCAGTCATAACAATACGGAGAAATTCAACACTTTCCCGCATACAGATGCTCTCTGAAGCATATGATGCAGCAGACGACTTTTGAAAACATTGTGGCAAAAGGAGAAATTGCTTAAAATGAGCAATTTCTTACTTTGCTACAATGTTTTCAACCCTATGAAATAACTCTCATTTTTTAAACGTTTCTCTGATACATGCGGGTTTAAAGATCTTAGGGAGACGCTTTTTGAAAACAATTTAAAAAAAGGAGAATGTGCTCATTTTTCTGATTACGAGCAATTTTTCATTTTCCCACAATGTGTTCAACTCTGTAAGAAAACAAATGCTTGGAAACGTAGCCAAGATACTATCGAAGCTAACAGCGCTGAAATCACATACCAAGTACATGTACATGATTGTACAGCTTATATACAAAAGCTTTCATCGTAACAGATTAACAGTCAACTTTTCTTTTCGTAAATCAATATAAACGGGAATATCACATGGCGTCTTCATCTGAGAGAGCATCATTGTAAATTACCATAATACAACATTTAGACAATGAAACATTTACTTAAACGGACAAATGTGCTAATAAGATGCTACCAGCATCTTGAAACACGTGCCCAAATCATCGCCCATCCGAACAACATACAACTGTTTTTGAAACTTTCAAATATGAGACAATAATCCCAAATAAAAAAAGTCCTGTCTTAAAAACGAAATTAAATGTTTGACAAATGGGTAAAATTTATTGAGAAATAAAAGTAACTACTCTGATTAAATTAAGTATACCCGCATTTTCTTTTTAACGGGTGGATCAGTGTGCGAGGCACGTGGCGGGCCATGCACGAGCGCGTTATCGGACCTTTTACACGCTGCTTAGTAACAAATAAAAAACATGCAGTTTAAATACAGAGGAGAAAATCACTAGCCCCATGGGTTAAAACGCCATGTCAAATTGGGATATCTCGATAAAGTTTTATTTGTAATAGTGTAAAGTCTTATTAATTGATTTGCACTTGGAGATTTGTTTTAACTTAATTAAATATCCTTTTACATAAGTATACACCCCTTTAATAAACTCGTTAGGTTGTTGTAACAAATCGCACACATTTACGCTCGCAGCAAACAACAGAAAGGAAAACAACATGACACCAACCAATCCGTTGAGTAAATCTTAATATAACCTAGGATTAATGCATAACGTTTACTTTCACTCTTCAGTAGACCGCCTCGGTGTTGTAGAGGTAAAGCGTCCGTCTCGGGTGCGGGACGTCGCGGGTTCTTACAAAATATCTTTTTTTAGTAATGGATGTTCTCTTTGGCGCTTAGGTTTGCCGGGTTAACAGTACGGCTGTGTCAGGATAAATGGACCAGTAGTACTGGTAACAAAAAACGTGTTGTAAGCGGTGTAAAACTGCCAACAATCAATCAATTAATCGCTCTTCAGAAATCCCCAACATGGCACTCTTGTTGGAATTTGTGTTTTCAAACGGTGGTATAAACCCTTTCCCTCATACGGCAATTCTGCAGCAGACGACTTTGAACGTATTTTGTCAAAACATAGAACATCTCCATAATTGAATTGATAACCTATCACAAAAAGTGGAAAACATTGTGGCAAAAGGAGAAATTGCACGTTTTGTGCAATTTCTTCTTTTGTCACTATGTTTTCAAAAAGCCGTCTGCTGCAGAGGCGTCAGAAAGCGTCTATATGAGGGAAAGGGTTAAATACGAAAAAGATATTCCCCCAAAACAATTTTACCAGTTGTCAATTGTCAGCTACGTATATGTAATTCTATTTTCTCCAAGAAGTAGACATTGGTTCTGAAACGGTTCATATGAATTATGGGATCATATTGCAGTCGGTAGCGACGCGGGCTGTGAACCCAACCTCGGCCGACATTCTATCCGACGTTTGACAAAAGTCACTGTGACAAGCGTCATTCGTCTTCCCCAAATGGGCTAACAGACTATGTGGAAAAGCAGCCAGTTGATTGGAAAGTATGTTATGTGGAATACTGGTTTGGGAAAGCCAGGAAGCACTGACAAATGACTGAACAATTGTTGAAAATGGCGTTAATCCACAAACACGAACGTTTGTTGTCTACCACAGTGTTTTCTCCCAGAACATTAAAAACAGGCAACTTTTAAAGTAGCAAATTGAGCAAACTAATAGTTCTGTTACCAAGATAATGGATATCCGAAGAAAACTGGGCGACTGTGGTAACATCCGCCCGGATATTTTAGTTCGAAATGTCTTCTATTTAATTTAACCTTTTCAGACTTTTTAAGCACAACTCATTTATTATTCCCATACAATGATGGATGCACATTTATGTTCACTTTCTTTCCCGAATATACAAGATAAATATTTAAAAGAAAATTTGATTTGCAGTAACGCGAACCATCTGCTTGTTTTCTTACTTCATTTGGCGTTAGATTATTGTGAATACAACTTAGTCTGAAAAACTGTTTAATTCAAACAGAAATGTCGTTTAACCCTTTGCCACAAACAGACCCTTTTTGACGACTCTGCATCAAATGTCCTTTAAAAACGTTATAGCATAAGGGGAAATTGCTCAACATAATTTCTCCTTCAAACAGTGTTTTCAACATTATTCAATAATTATACTTTCATTTATAAAGAGTATCCATATTTATGCTTACCTGTTTTCGATGTCGATTGCTGCAGATAAGTTGTTTGTGGAAAAAGAGTCAAAGAGTTAAACATTAAAAGGCAGGCATTTGCCGTATAAGAAGGTTTGACTGAGTGGTGCTGCAACACATTTAGGAAGGAAATGGAGAAGGGTCGCTATGTTCCTAGACTTCCGTTTAAAACACATTGTACACCAATCATACTCATTCATGCTCCAAGTACGTCCGGTATATAGAGGAAGACGTGGTCGAACTTTGGACATAAAACATATTATGCATTGAGGATTTTGGTCGAATCATGACGAAGGTAGAATTAAATGCCCCATTAACACTCACACTCATTCGTTCTGTAATTGTTTACCTTTCATCTTCGTCTGTAAAACTAAGCCACACACATGCCATGGAGGAAAAGGAACTCACCAGAAGGGTACTGGGTTGAAAGGTTTCAAGTAACCAGTGTTGGTTCCAGTTATGTTGATCCGACAACAGAGCCACTTGAAGAGACACCAGCGATTGCAGAGGCACAACTTGAGACTGATTCTGGAAGGCCCCGGCTCGAGAATTTATTACATTCGCTTAATGTGACATAAACGCAGTGAGAATATACGTACTATTGTTATTGAATAGGCGTAAAATTGTCTTGGTAAAAACACAATTGACGCATCAAGAATGCAGTGAGAACTAAATGAAACTTTTCCTGTCCGCACAATGATAAGACAACGTCAATGAAGTCCATACAAGGTTTATGTTACGTCGTGCAAACTTGCATACATATGACATTCTTACTGCGTCCAGATACGTCGACGTCCTCACTACTGTACTTTAACATGTTCCAATGTCAGTCACGTCCTCTAGGTCTCTAAAGACCATATCCGGTCCACGTCCTTACCGGTTTCTACTGCGTTCCTATAACGTAGTACAATTTTTAACTGCGCCCACCCACTCTATTGAGAACGTGGGAAATTGGTATACAGTGACGGCGGTTTAATCAGGATGTTTTAATGATTGCATTAACTGTCGTAGTAGCGACGTAACTAAGTCCTACCTGGGACATATTTTAGCGTCAAAGGCAATATTTTGGTTTATGCAAATAATAAAGATTCAGCATTGTTTACCTTTTAGTTATCAAATATTACCAAAACTCTTATTGCATTATAAATGGAGACGCCTGGTTTTGAACATGGAATATCCTACTTTAAACAAGTTGGTGCCAAAAGAGTTAACGTAGTAAAAGCTTGGGGCTCGGTGCTTTATAGCACGTCAATTTATGTCTCACTGCAACCTCTTCAAGATCGCGCTATGCCGAAGAAGACCGTATTAAGTCGTTGTTGAAACGTTCATTTGGTGCTTTCCACTTATATGACACGTTTGTCACGTAGTATCGCGTGTATTTCACGTTCATAGAACTGAATTTAACTGCTAGATTTTATTCCTCATAGCATCATCTCCGTTGCAACCATGGATATGAATATTCAGAATTCAGAATCAAGACTATTCTGTTGATGGACGGCTGGACCTTTCTTGTCTGGTGTATATACTTCTGGCCAGCATTCGTATTGCTCTCTCTCTCTCTCTCACTCTTTCTTTTTTTCCTCCTCATATCTTGGTTTTAAACACACGTTCACGTGACTGAAATTATATTGACCATGTATGTATTTAATGTTATTTCTCATGCAATATCCGCCTTGGCCGAGTGGTTAGCGTCGGGTATTTGAACATGGGCGTTCCGGGTTCGATGCCCAGTCACGGTGCTTTGGCCATGGTGAAGTGCTCTTGGGCAGGGCACATTCCTTAACAAGATATCATGAAAAAGGGAATTGTCCCCATAATATGACTGAAATAATTTTGAAAACGGCGTAAAACCCCAGCACAGCAAATATGAAACAAACAATACCTGTGCATGAGAGAAATAAAGATACTGTTCCATCCTCCGCCTTTTCATCCACAGAAGACTATTTATGAAAACAAAACATGAAAGTTTGACAGTCTAGGACTCCCCTGATGTTTTTAATATTTATATTGCGCGTACTCATCCTTAAGTCTTTACTGTTCGTACAAGCGACATTACCATTTTCAACGACGCATCTATCATGTCGTGTACTTTGACCCGTTAGCATTCAGATTGTGACGTCTTCTACACCGGAGATATGCCTTCTGGTTAACCTTTTATCCGAGCCTCGTTATTAATCACTCACGTGTATTGATCGATTGCGCAATTTTTGTACGGAAGATTTCAAAAGTTGTTTTGTGGGAGGGACTAAAGAAGATACTTCAATAGGAGCAAATCAATTTGACATTAATCAAGCATTTATAACCCTATTACCCCATATGCTATCGTAAGATATTTTTAACGTGAAATATGTGATGTAACGAACGAAACGTTTGTACAGAATGAACCGTTATTTCTTGGAAAAATTTATGAAAAAACAGTTAATTTATCTTTTTCAAAATTTGTTTTATTACATGTAATATATCTTTTTCCCATCATGTTTTCAGTAATTGCAATATGACAAGGCAAACGTATTCATTTCTTTGAAGGAAACTTTAGGTACAAAACAAAATTATGTCTTTGTCGCTTTTAATTAGATCTGATTATTACGGAGGGCGTCTTTACAAAAATCATGTATCAAAGAAAGCGACCACAAGAACATTACTGACATGACCCTTTGTCTTTAATCCAACCTTTGATTTGCTGATAGTTACTCGTCCAAATTGATACATAAGGCACTTTATTGCACAAACATACCCTCGCAAAATAAGAATTTATAAACAATGTAGAGACTTGATGGAAAATGGAGAAATTGCTAATTTTAGGTGTGTTTTTTCTCAATATAATTTCAAACATCGCCTACGACAGACTTGTCATCACTAAGATGTCTCTTTCAGGTAAGGGTAAATGTAGTTGGAAGGTCATTCGTATTATTTGCACATCCTAAAGAAATGTTCGATGTTGTTCTTAACAAGTTAACCGTAAGTATAATCATAATCAAGATTTGACATGGACACACATCTTTTGTCATGATGTTTGAACTTAATTCAATCAGATGGAAAGACTGCTGAAAGCGTAAAACCAATTTTTGAGTGCTTTCGACTTCTTATTTAATAGAAGAAGAAAAAGAAGAAAAATGTTTTATTAGACTTAAACTTACAAAGTTTCTTGTCTATATAATACGATTTTTTCAAGCAAATACAAAAAAAATCCAGGTCAGTTAGAATGAATGGAACTAGCTTCTATATATACATACATAAACACACACACTCATATATATATATACATATATAGATATACTTACACATATACATATATAAACACATTTAAATATATCAAATGTGTTAATTGCCCAACATTAAAATCATTCTATAAATGCAAATTATAAACACACCGGTCCTTAGTTTTGTTTAAACATACATGGTGTTGTAAGCAGCTTTCAACAGTATTTCAGCCCCAACACGACGTTTCATGTATATATTGTATGTACTTATATTAAGCTTAAGCTGACACCAGTGCAATACTAATGATATCCCCGCAACCCTGACCCCAAACGAGTAAAGCCACTTCTGTCATTTGTTAGTTCTTTAGTAAAATCCAAACGGTGATCATATCCTGCTTTCCCCTCATGACGCGACCGCGGCGGTTAGTACTGTACAGCACAATTGAGCTTCAAAATGACTGACATTCTCTTTCGAATTTGCGGTGATTTTATTTTACATTGGGGAGGTGTAACCCAGCTGAAAAAGTCCGCCCTGACCAGAGCTCCACCTCGGAACCTCTTGTTCCGGAAGCGTACATTCTACCACGTCGCTATCAAAGCTAACGTTATAGCAATACAGTGCAAGTATCCCCTTATACATACACAAAGCTACATATTGTCTGTCTATGGTACAGACCACTCAATTAAATACTCCCACTTTACTAGTATGTAAAGATTCGTCCTCGAATCATTAGATTTATAACAACTACTACTCTATCTGACATCACTGCGGGTTATTAACGTTGAGCGCCTATGTTACCCGCTAAAGAAATCCAACCCGACCAGGGCTCGAACTCCAGACCTCTTAACCCGGAGGCGAACACTCTACCTCGTTGCTATAAAAGCTAGCTTTATAGCAAAACACATAGCTACATATTGTTTGTCTATGGGACAGACCACTCTACTAGACAATATAGCCTGATCTTGGTCTTAAGGCAAAAATAAATATCAGTATAATTTACATGGCTTTTCATCTAATTCAATGTGCGAGTTATTCATCCAACCATATGCTTTTCATAACACAATTTCACACTCGACGAGAATACATGTGTTTTAAAATAGATAAACTTTACATAGTTTCTAGTTACATACAAAAAAGTATATACATAATTTAACAAAGTCATGAATGAGTTATAAGCATTAGTTCGATATAACACATACATATACACGGATGAACAAAACAATAGATATTTACATATGTAAACTATATACTTCATCAATTTTTTTTGTACAAAGCAATGTCAAAATGTTCAATCATGGTTAATATCAGATCAATTTCTATGAGTAAATGTCAAACGTAGAATAGATCCCTCTCGGATATATTTAGCCAAATTCATGAATGTTTTTAAAAGTACGACAAATGTGTAGACACATGGCTTGATTATGTAGTAAGCTTTTAGATATTTAGTTATAATATAAGCTTAAGCCCAACAGAATAAAACAAAATGATATATTACATATCTTCCACAAAGTCTCGTTCACGTTATAAGAAACGTGAGATCACTGTGATCAACTAAATATTGCAAATGACAGAAAAAACCCTACGTAGTGGTTCGTCTAGTAATGTTAAACGAAGCTCTGTTCCTGAATCATTATAACCACAAACACGATGTTCGGAATTAGTTTCAAGACGATTAATTTTCGCATTATTTGAAGTACAATAACCGATTCTAGTAATCCCATCAAAGTGTTTCACAATACATTCCTAAGACATCAATGGTATGAAAGGCCATTCAAATTGTTCGCACTCAGGCTCAAACTTAATCCTTCTCCAGATACAGACGACTTGTGACGAGTCTGAAGCAGACGATTTTGGAACTTTTTGTTGAAAATGCAGAATATGACCAGACTTACAAAGACCCTTTTAAAAACCTTTCGTCAAAATCACACCTCCAATTCCCAAAATGTCATAAATTCCCCTCAAATTTGTTTAAAGCAGACGGCTCTATCATTTGATATATACGTTGCTATGAATAACACGATAACATATATTCTTTACAACAGATGTATTTAGTAAAGCTTTGACACTCGGCTAGAAAAGTACAACAAAGTACAACAAAGTACAACAAAGTACAACAAAGAACAAAGTACAACAAAGTACAACAAAGAACAAAGTACAACAAAGTACAACAAAGTACACTGCACAAGTTACCATGCCCTTATACAGACGACATTTACCGAGCCCAGGTAGCGACGCGGGCTGTCATTCCAGAGGTTGTGAGTTCGAACCCTTGCTCTGCAAACATTCTTTCCGACGTGTGACAAAAGTCAATGTGACAAGCGTCATTCGTCTGTCACCGAATGGGCTAACAGTATATGTGGAAAAGCTGCCAGTTGCTTGGAAAGTATTTTGTGTGGAGTACTGGTGCAAGAAAGCTAGGGAACACATGAGTAGGTGAACAATCAATTAACAGACGACATTAGACGAATTAGGAACGGAATAAAATATTATAATAATACACCACTGTTCAACTTTCCAGAGCAATCGAGTCTTAATCTAACAGTTCACATGTCGCATCGTTTAATATCTCAATAAATTGAATCAATGCACTTCTTATGGGCATTGATACCACTTTAAAAGGCAACTTGGTAGAAATCCTCGTAACTAAAAGAGCAAACTGAACGGACGGAATGACCAATGGCGTTACAGCCATATGTTACCATTGAACAGGATAAGACAGCATGTCGCGAACCTCTATTGAGAGTTTTAATGACCCTTGATTTGGTTATTCACGTTATGAATCTCCATTTCTGATCTAATGTTTACTATTATAATCCGAAAAATCCAATCCGATTCCCTGATCAATATAATTACGAGTGAATTTGTAAGGGACGTGATCGCTAATCGACAAATTAAGAAATGCGTGGGTTTACTTAAACTAGTGTTAACGTCACTTTAACCCTTTAACCCTTTCTCACCGCATTTTGACGAATCAGAAGCAGACGACTTTTGAAAACATTGTTTCAAAAAGGCGAAAGTAATATGAATGAAACATTTACATTATAATTAACGATACCTTTTAAATCGTAGCTATGAAATAAAACGGCCATTTTGCATATTCAAAAAAATGTGAAATGTACGCTTTGCAAAAGATAGATGTCTGTATGGTTATTGTGTTGTATGTCGTTTATAACAGTAATAAATGTATTTCAATGGCCGGGAGCCAAACGACATTCTGGGGTAGCGTGTTTACCGTCCGTCCGTCGTCGCTAATGTTTCCTATAAAGAAAGACTACATAGTTCATGTGCCGTTTCCTTTTTGAACTCGTTCGTATCTTTTTTATCAATTAGGGATCGGAACCGTTCCGAGATCCAATTCAAATGAAACGTTTCTTCGTTTCCAACAATTGTTTCTTCAATGGTGTTCTTATGCCTGAAAGCAACATGAAAAAACATGAAAACACTGATTTCCATTTAGCCTAAACATGTCAGATTTAAGAATCTAGCTAAATAATGAAGGTCCCTTAATAGTCAACCAGACATGGCATACATGTGTTTTACTGGATTAATGTGGCATATGATTCCGCCACCAATGAGAGACGTCATACCAAATACTTCAAAATGATGTAATGGCTTCCCTCCTTGGCATTTATATGTTGCAATGATGAAATTGTGACTGATGCATGTGTGTCAGGATAAATGATAAACCTTCACTTTTCCAAGGAAACGCCGTGATATAACTGAAATGTTATTAAAAATGGTGTCAAATACAAATCAAATTGACACACTAATGATAGGGGTGTTCAAGAAACGTGTTCATTTTGTGAGATGAGTTTATTTACACGGTGTCACCAGAGTCCTTTCTGTCAGTGTTACCTACACATTTTTTCTCAAAATGCCCAAAAATGCAGCTGCGACGATACACATCTGCGTAATGTATCGACCAGATCAGCCTGCGCTGTCCGCGCAGACTGATCCGGCCGACACATTCCGTCTAAGTGGGGATAGATAGAATAGTGATTCCTGAAACAGAAAATCCACAGGAGGCGAAAAGTGTCTATCCGGGTACGCCTATGTGGCATGCTTAGGCTGATCCGGGTCGATACTTTACGCCACAATGTTGATGTTCTCACGGGACGGCCTACACATTGAGTATTGCCAAGCTACGTCCCTGGTAGCCCAACTAGTATTACGCCAACGTAATTTAAATGCTACCAAACTTGAGAATCAACTAACCCCAAATCGCCAGATGCAGCTCAGATATGCGCGTATTAATGTGAACAGAACGCTATAGAACAAAATATATACTAGTGCAAAGAATCTGTAAATGTTATTTACAATTAAATTAACCATTTAATTAATATGCTATATATTAGGGTTTTCTGTTCCGAAATCATCTACGGAACAGATGTTAAATGTTGAATGTTTGAGGTTTAATTTGAAGCCGAGTTGAAAACATGTTTATTATCAGCTGGTTTGCCTTTCCCCCACACTATGTTCAACGCTCGTCTTCAGCTGGCTGTCGTCTGCCTGTGTCAAGGAAAGGGTAATAGTCGCCTTCTAGCGATTATACATGTAGGCATTTATTTCACTTAAACTTAAATATAAACTTATAAATATAAATCGGAATTAAACTTAATTAATTCCTGTTTTCAATTATTGCATTGTCTTAACCATTTCTGTGTGTATGTTTGTGAATATCAACCATGAGCTGTTTAGTTTATGGCACACAATACAATGCAATACAATTCTTTATTGCCTCCATTTTTGGAGGTATCGTAGAATAAGATTTGCAATACACAAGGAAATTATACAATTTCAATAGAATAAAAAGAACAAATATATTAGCATACAACAAAAAGAAAGAAAAATGACACAAAATATCTGTATCTATCTTAAAAAAAAGTACACGACAAAAGGTTGATTTTACTGCCGTTTAACCTTGTTTACTTACCATAATTGTATCCATTTTTGACGTTTCTAGTTTGTTGAAGAAAGAAAGAGCCACGATCCGAACGAGTTAATCAATCATACAGTACAAAGTATAAACCTCAATACTTCTAAAAACCCTAACAGCCTCTCATATTAATTTAAGATTTGTTTTCATTGGGTTTCACATGCAAATAGACTCGGTCTGCTCGAGTTACAAGTTAACGAAACAGAGTTTAGCGAAATGATTAATCGTCTTTTTGAAGTCCGTGTTTTTCTAAAAACAAAGTCCGGGCTTGTCGTGATGAGCAGACGAAGAGTAAGAGTGTTAAAGATGATACCCGATAGCGTTTATCCCTTCCCCGTTCGAGTTCAGTGTTCGTTGTGCAAAACAAAAGCCCAATGACATTATTGACTTAAAACAGTACAGCGAAATTAGTTAATACTTAATACTTTAAACGAACGCTTGCTACCTTTTTATCAACGTATGACAATTTCGCATATTTTTAGATGTTGTTTAACATTTCACTAATATTCACAGTATTTTGAACACTTTTAGAAAAAAAATGCTAATGGCCAGAAAGGGTTTCACTGTCATTTTAACAAATCACCATTTTTTAAAAATCTTTAAGTCCAAATGACCCTTAGCCGGACAGGTGTTGGGTAAAGTATAACAAATATTTATTTTAACGAAAAACGCGGGCAACATTCCAGTCGTTAGGAGACTTGTGGTCAACACAAAAAAGAAAGCAGAATTAGTTAATGATCATGACAGATTTGAGTTTTCCTTTTCGAACAATCGTTTTCACGCGAAACGGAACGTAATTAATGTAATCAATGATCAATGATCAATTTCAAAATGCTTAACGATGGGTCAGTGATGTACTTGATGTTCACAATTGTCCATTTAACTACCCACAATGCAAAAATTGACCACCTTGATTCGTAATGAATATGCCAACATTTGAAAGTGAAAAATGATAGAAAAAGAACAAAGAAAATAATTGTTAACACACTTCCCTCATACAGACGCCAATGCAGCAGATGGATTTAACAAGCATTATAGAAAAATGAAACATTGCTGATAACGTACAAGTAATCTTTTTCCCAGAATGATTTCTATTGAAAACACTTACACTCGAGTTTTCTCTAGAGAGCGTTTTTTCCTCCGAAAAAATAAAGCAATCAGTCTAGTAAGAGACCAGCTGCAACAAATATACGGTGTTCATTTTCCGTTAAATGGTCTAAACAATGTCGCATCCACCGCGTCGGGGAAAGTGGGTCATGTGACAAGAACGCATACTGACTGCCCAATTAATCCATTACCTACTTGCAGACACATTATTAACAAATCTGCTATAGACGGCTTTTGAAAACGGTGCGGTAAAATAAATGGTACATAATGAGTAATTTCCCCGTCTGTTTCAACGTTTAAAGCTAAATGCAATAATCATACTTTTGTTTATTGATAACGTTCAAATCTTTGCCTGGTTGAAGATTTGTTGTAAATGTGATGCAAAACCTTTATTTATTATGATGCCGTGGCTATAGAAAGGGCCAGTCATTTCTTACTGATGAGAAACCATCGCGCGTTTACTTCTCGAACCCTATAGACCCTTTTCGTCAGGCACCAGTAAGTGATACATTCGGTACCATTATTCAACTAGCTGACGGCTCAACAACCGGCTATACCAGAATGGTTCCACTGTCACTACGGAGATGATTCGAACCGTCAACCCCTCGCGTTCTCGAAGAGGATACTTAAGCCACTAATAGGTTGAGGTTTTTGTATCTGGGAAAGGGTAAAACCCATCAGGGATGACTTCTACAACCGTGTATGTGGTTCCCCAATGGAGACAAAATGCTATATGCATCCCCGGTTTGCCCGCCGGTGCACAATTGTGTATCCAATAGAATGTCCGCGTCAACGTGGAAGCTTAACTCTTTCCAACATTTTAGCGCATCTGCAACGGACGTCTTTTTAAAAGATTGTGGCAAAGGGAGAAATTGCTCAAACATCAGTTATTTCTTTTGTCACAATGTGTTTAGGTCTATTTAATAACTGTCATTAAATTTAAAGAAAATTGTCGAGATTTTATTTAATTCGTCTGCTACAGAATAATAACTAAAAACCCAACAAAGCAATGTTTATGAACACTAAATTTCTATCTACTACCGGTACCTATTAAACTCTTTTAAGACACGTTCTGATAATATCTTTGAACTAGTTTTGGCTAAATATTGGCAAACAAGGATCAAACAATGTAGACCAAAATTGTGTCGATTGCAAAATTTTGAGTCTGGCAGTGGGAAACCAGACCTTCAATCTAAAACTTAATAACGTCACATAAAAAATCTTAAGAAGGAAGCCTTAAATTCATGACACGTATTACAATCAAATTGCTTACTGATATCGTCAGCCATTGGATATCTCTTTCTCACATACAATACATCTGCAGCAGATGACTGAAATTATGAAGTCAAAAATATAGAAACATCTCTACAAATGATAGAATGACTATTGAATACAATTGAAATCAATGTGGCAAATGGAGAAATTGCTCATGATGAGCCATTTCTCCATTTGCCACAATGATTTTAAAAGTCGAGTGCTGCATAGGCGTCAGAAAGCGTCTGTATGTGTGAAGGGGTTAAAACAGCTCTTCAGAGACTCAATCGCGCTTGTTTCACTAGATTTCAAACAGGGACAGTTCCTGTTCAGACTGTATGGGTGCGTGGACATCCTGCCTGTCGGTCTTCGTGTAAAAAGGCATATCCTTGACTATGTAGATCAGATTGCAAAGTTGATCAGTCTACGTGTGACAACACACATCATTGTACGAAATATTCACTAATACTTGCGTCAAACCGTATCGGGGAGTAAACGTGTATCCTTTCCCACATACAGACCCTTTTTGAGCATATGTACTTTTCCTTTTTGATGCATATGTACTTTTCCTTTTTGATGCATATGTACTTTTCCTTTTTGATGCATATGTACTTTTGACTACTCTATTCAATAGTCATGCATGCATTTATAGACATTTCCCGTAGTCAGGATGCTTTCAACGTCGTCTTCTGAAGAATTGTTGTATGTGGGAAGCGGTTAAAAGAAATCATTACAATTATTCTCATGTTGAAGTAAAAACTGAACCCAACTCGCTATTACGTTCACGCATTCCCACCAGAATAAGCAAGGACAAGCTATTTGCATGTAAAGATAATTGGATACCAATTTGCATGATGGACACCTGTGAATTAATGCCATATCCATACGCAATTGAAGACACCGAGAGCTAGTTGACAGCATCTTTTCAATTGTCAATGAATACGGTAAAGTGGTACAAGTAAAATTGAATGGCAACCACTAAACAGATGACATCCTGGTCTTGTAACGGCACATCGCACTGTTTTGCATAATCATCAGTACTTTCGTTTTTGAAGCTCGAGTAATATTTGTTCTTTTAAGAATATAACTGTTTTTCATATTATTACTAATACGAGCCCAATTAGTAGGTGTTTAAACACTTTCCCACATACAGCAAATATACAGCAGACGACTTTGAAAATGTCTACTCAAAAATATGGTTAATCTCTATAATTGTAGGTAAAATTACTGAAAAAAGTTGAAAACATTGTGGCAAAAGGAGAAATTACTCCTTTTGAGCAATTTCTTCTTTTGTCACGATGTTTTCAAAAGTCGTCTGCTGCAGATGCGTCAACTTGCGTCTATAGATTGGAAAGGGTTAACCAGTTGAAGGGTTACGTGTTATATGCGATCACAATTGATAAGTACTTTAATTAGTTGAATGGGTACATGTATTTGCGACCAGTGTAGATCACAATAAGTAAGTACTTTTTACTAGTTAAGCGCCAAGTGTAGATCACAATGAGTAAGATCGTTAACCAGCTAAAGGGGTACTTGTTCTTGCGACCAGTGTAGAATCGGATCAACCGACTTGAACTCCCTCTTTACTGTTCACTGAGAAGGTTTCATTAAATTTCTGAAAGACATTGTCCATTTCTATCAGATTGCATGAATACACAGACATGTCTTTATCTACACATGTGATACATACACTATGACTAGTTTTCCTTGATTAAGACTCTTAAACATCTACAAACTGAATTCAAGAGGTCAGTAACATTATATGATGTCCACGTTAAAATCTCGGAAAAAAATGTATTGCGGAAATTCAAAACCAATTACAATTTATAAAGCTCCGTATATTTGTATCCCTGCCTTGTTTAAACACATTCTAATGACAAACCGTTTTACTTTTTATGTGTATGAGAAATATATCTTTAACATAAAAAAAGAGATCTCTCCCTAATTTAGAGGGATATCTGTCTTTGTATAAGATATCTCTTGATAAGAGATATATCTCTCTATTTTACACAGATGTATCCCTATGTCAGAGAGATATCTCTCAATCTTATAGAGATATTACATAATCATAAGATTGAGAGATAACTTTATGAAATTGAGATATATATCTACATGATTATGTGATATCTCTATAAGATTGAGAGATAACTTTATGAAATTGAGATATATCTCTACATGATTATGTGATATCTCTATAAGATTGAGAGATAACTTTATGAAATTGAGATATCCCTAATTTAGAGGGATATCTGTCTTTGTATAAGATATCTCTTGATAAGAGATATATCTCTCTATTTTACACAGATGTATCCCTATGTCAGAGAGATATCTCTCAATCTTATAGAGATATTACATAATCATAAGATTGAGAGATAACTTTATGAAATTGAGATATATATCTACATGATTATGTGATATCTCTATAAGATTGAGAGATAACTTTATGAAATTGAGATATATCTCTACATGATTATGTGATATCTCTATAAGATTGAGAGATAACTTTATGAAATTGAGATATCTCAATTTCATAAAGTTATCTCTCAATCTTATAGAGATATCACATAATCATGTAGAGATATATCTCAATTTCATAAAGTTATCTCTCAATCTTATAGAGATATATATCACAATTAGGGAGATACCTCTTTAACGATGAGAGATATCTCCTTAATCACGTTAACCAGATATCACTCTTAACCCTTTCCCACATACAGCAAATCCGCAGCAAACGTATTTGATAAAATGTGACAAATCTCCATAAATGAGAGTTAATATATCAACTAGAGTTGAAAACATTGTGGCCAATGGAGAACAAGCTCATGATGAGCAATATTTCCATTTGCCAGAATGTTTTCAAAAGTTGTCTGCGTCAGAAAGCGTCCCTATGTGTGAAAGGGTTAACCAGAGAGATGTCTCTCTAAGTTTAAGAGCTGTCTTTCTCTCCAAGACTCATATTTGCGTACAATATAAACTTCTTTGTTTTTGGAACGTGTCATGGATTCTGCCGAAGACGATATGTGATTCGAAGCCATACGGTTACAGATGGTAATATACTTGGTATTAGAGCAATAAATTGTTTTCCTTTGCACAAATCATAAACGAATACATAGTAAAACAGCTTGCCATACATTCTCCAAGAGCTATTTAAATGTTTTAAGATTCACAGGAGATGAAGTTGTTTTGATCATTGCTTGTCTCATTGTCCCAATGGCCGACTCGTAATTTGCTCAGTCGTTAAAAGTAAAGGTTACTAATCCAGGGTCATGGGTTTGAATTCAAGTTTTTCCTGACAATTGACTAACACTTATTTTGACAAGCGTTATTCGTCCTATTATCATATAGCATCCAGTTGCAGTTAAAACTAAATAATTCATAGTTTCCTATAACACTCTGCTATGCGATATCAGACACATACACCACAACATGTACACTGTAGGAATTCAAAAGTAATGTTTAGTCAAAATGTGTGAACGTTATGTAACAATACCAATCTGGAAAATGAGGGAATATTATTATTTAGTTTCATGATGTTAAATTTAGTTTCATGATTTATACTGGCTGAGTGTTTCTCATCAGGACAAATAACACGCCGTTGAATAAGATCCCGGTACATGTACTATTAAACGATATTACTGTCCTTCGTTATAGACACTTGAATGTGATGCACTCTTGATGTTCAATTATCGTTCAGTATTAAATGTTTTCATTTATGTTTCAAAATCATTACTTAAAAAAAGAAACAATGAATACCGCTATTACCAATGCCAATTACTCGTCTGACAGATACAGAACGAATCTAAAGAAGAAGAAAATGCAAAATGCCCGAAGCAATGGAAGGACACTTTAGACAGACTCAAGTGAACAAAAACACAAGAAGACTCGACCCGATATTAACCTAGTTGATCCTAAAATTACAAATCACCTCCGTTGTATGAGAAAAAGATCCATAAACTTTCGTCTATCCATTGGCTAAAGTTATGTTGACATGTGATTACAGTTGTTTATTTGTCAGTAGATACTCGACAGCATGAGCTACTATTATGCGAACTGTGAAGGTATTGATAATACTGTGTGGATACACATGCTCATCAGAGCATTCTCCGTTGGTTACAATATCCAGAACCAATTTCTCACGCCGCATGGCCATACTGGGCCAGGTGATGCGTATGACAAGAGGCCACAAATAGAGTTGACAGGACAGCTATCGTATTACAACACCGTATTCTCCCCCGAGAATGTAAATCTTGTGCATGCCTGTAAATACGACAATCATTATTCTCTACATTGATGGTATGATAGAGATGATGAGTTGGGGGCGTGTCTCCCAGGATGTCAGTGATAGGATGAAATAGTATCATTTATCTGTCCTAATATTGGTAAATTAAATCGTAGGTCCTTATATTTTGATCATACCGAACCAGTTGGAAAGGGTTCATGCTACATTAAATCTATAAAAGCATCTAGGTTTCCTGAATACAAATTTAAATATATTTAAAAAAAATCGAATATAGAAAGGAGTTCCGTTTAATAATAAACAACTGGTCTTGATTTTGATTATCCATATCCATATTCTTCGAAATTAATCATGTCTTACACATTTCTTTTGGAATATTATTTCTATCAAAATTATCGTTGTTCATGCATACCACTTACACAAACGCAAATATTCTTGTAATATTTGCCAAAGGAATTTACTGAATATTACATTTCAGCAAAACACTAGTTTGTCAAGGACAAGGATTATTAATATACACTTATGCAACTAAACAAATATATCACAAACAAAGGTTTCAGAGCGACACAATATCACAAACGCGCTAAAACAACAGCAAATATATATGAAAAAAGTATGGGAATTAGCTGAATTGTTCCAAGCACAAATGCGAAATGGTTCTGAACTGTTTCCAAATTGAAGACTTAGCAATCTTTATCAATTTTATATTAAGATATGCCGAAAATTGAGAGCTTTGAACGAGAATGTCTTAATTATGTGAAGAGAATGTACATTATTTGTAGTTATTGAGTTAGTCAACTTGGTTTAAACCGTCGAATTAGTAAGTTATACCAATTGACATATTAGTATCTCCCGCATATCTGATATATTATATATGTTACTTCCGCTATACTGAACTGATAATAATAGCGGAATATGTCCGCTTCAGACAAATTGTTAGTAACAATTTTAAATGTGTTTCTGGTTAGAACCACAGAAAACAAAACTAAAACATTGTTTAATACATTTAGTATGTTAATCAATCATTTAATCAATCAATCATTTAATCAATCAATCATCAAATATTTCAACAATTTACAGAAAGGGAATAAAGTCTACTAATCATTTATTCTATTATAACTTTTGATGTTGGACATTAATGAACATGCTGTCCCATAACATGTATTTCCATGCACCCCATGTATCAATTACGACTGCCCATTCTTTCTCACGTGATCAATTATAGTCCGTTAGTGACCTCTAGTTCGGACATTTCCTGGTCCATTGGTGACCTTAGATGCACGTGACAAGCTGTGAAAAGACTGCAGCGGCATGGGTGCAGATATTGTCTTACAGTCCATGAATACAGTCAGGCACTAATTAAGGTTTTATTGGGCCATTTCGATGAACCTATTTGACAACTCCCGTTAAATAGCGGAAAAATATGCATCGCACAGTATCAGACAATTATTTTTTTACACTCGCTCTTTTTTATGTGAAAAATGCTAATGCTGAGTTATGACAAACAGGTGCATTTTTGCTAGATTCATATTTCATTTATGACTTTAGTAATGGTGTCATAAATGAAAAAAATGACCATGCATATCGGAAACATGACTTACGATTTGTTTTTATTTCCATAGCCGATAAGTGATTTCTTTTTACATAATATTCTGTACAATTTTAAAAAAAGAACATCGTTTGTACTGTATTATATTTGTATTTTTTTCCTGTTCTTTTTGTTTTTCTCATTTTTTTATACTGTTGTAAATCACTGTTTTTCATTTTATGGAGGAAATAAAGAATTATATATAACTAAAAGCGACATAATTTTAATCTATTTTGTTTACCATTTAATTGTTATGATCTTTTTTTAAGAGGTAGGATAAAACTGTTGTGGAACGCTTATAAAGTAATGATTTCTCATTAAATTCAAAAGAATAAAAAAAGACGAGTGTTTATGTTTATCAAAACAAAAATAGAATATATGTGTGGAGATTATGTCAGCTAAATTGAATCATACTTGTACCGAACAGAACTTGCAATCTGCCTGCATACTGTTCCGACCCTTTCCCAGTTGCAGAAGTATTTTGACGTATCTTCTGCAGACGATTTTACAGTCATATCGCTGCGGCCAGTTCATCTACTCATGTGTTTCCCGGCTTCCTCATACCAGTACTCCACACAACAATCCTTCAAAGGAACTGGCCGTTTTTCCACATAGACATACCCTTTCCTTTCGGACATTTTGCTTCACAAAGAAGAATGTGGCCGTTTTGGTGTTCGAACTCACAATCCCTGGATTGACAGCCCGCGTCGCTTGAAATGAGCGTAAAGAAATGTAAATATTGTGTATGTTTCATATTTCATATTTTCCATAGTTTCAAGGTTGAAAGTAATGTAGGCGTACTGATTGTTGTTGTATTTCTTTCTGAATATTAAACGGAATGATTTGAAATCACAACTATACTTAACTTAAGTGTTTAAGCACATCAAGTGTTTAAACTAAAATTCGTGAGAAAGTATATTTAATGAAACTGAATCTGATAATACCATCACTCTAAGACTGCCTGATTCTTTTCTATGCATATTCTTCATATTTAATTACAGCCATTCGAAACTCGCGTCATTTACAGATTTATATATACAAATGAATACAGAGGAATACAGAGGAAATGGATATTTTGATGGGGGTTTCTTCAGCGGACATGCATCCCTTACGACTCTAAATTTGAAAATCAAGTAGTTATTTTCTAAGTGATGTCACTTTCCTTAAAAAAACGACCAAACATTACAATCAAAGAAAACATGACCATCAGTTAAGTTGCCATCTTTCACCGAGATTTGCATCAGAATGGCCAAAATAATGTTATTCTTCTTTATTCCTCGGACCAAGGTCTTTACAATCAGTTTCCCTTTCCGTTCGGACATTTTCTTTCGCGCAATATATTTTCATGTGACATCAACAAACGTAATGATTAGCTTGAAATAAACAAGGTCGTAATTTTGTCGTAATCATGTCGAAAAGTAACAGATCAATTGTATTTTAGGCACATTGCGCTGCCCTGATAACTTTTGATTTAGGGAGACAAGACGACGTTTTTGCCGGGCGGCACGTCATGCTACAAAGTGCCTGACACTAGAGTCGGTTTTCACACAATATCCATTTAACCCTTTCCATAATACAACAAATCGGCAGCAGATGACTTTGAAAGCATCTAGGCAAACATTTGGAAAACAAATATATTCTGCATTTGGGATTTGTACACATAAATGGCGCGAGTACTGGTAAGTCTCAAGAAAGCAGACGTCGAGTATGATTATTATAAGCCGAAAGCTTGTTTCGCAATCGATGTAAAATAAATCAGTTAAAACTTAACTAAAGTATCATTATTGAATATTTTTGGAAACATGGTGGCAAGAGAAAAGATTGCCCATTTTGAGCATTTTCTGAGCATAAAGAAATTGAGAATGAGAAAAGAATAAAGGAAACTATTGAGAAAGAACAAATAAGGTAAAGAATTGAAGATCAAAGCATGTTTTATAATCTATATAGAACTTGTTTTTTTCTCTATAAAAGCTGAATGAGCTTAATTAAGCTCGTTTCGAGAGGTTTTCATATTCAATTATTTTCCTTTTTTCGACTCTAATACAGGCAATATATAATTGGGTATCTTTCGTCGTGATGCGACCCCTGTCGGGTGTCAACTGAAGGGTTTATATGAAGATTTTACTGCCCTGAAAAGGATGGAGTGAAGACGAGCAAGCGAGTCACCTGACGGGAAGAAATGGATACGGGTCGAACAGAGAGGGCGGTATGCACTAGCGTTAGACACGACTCAGTGAATTGCTACAAAGTAGAGAATGGCGAACGGTTTCCATTCAATTGATGTGCTTTATAAGGGCACGGACATAACTAGAGAGGATGATCTGACTGCTTTAAAACGGGTGAATCCATCTCATCGACGAAATAGACATTACCATTATAAACCGAGACCAACATCTCAACGAACTAAGCAAGAACCGATGCCAGACAACAACCCATACAATTCCGACCCCGTTGTTTTACACTTACATTTAAGAACTTTCAGCGGTGTATGTTGCCACATATGAGCCACGTAATGCAAATCTCGACATCTTTATTATATAATTAATGACACTGGCGGTCAAGTTGCCTACTGATTAGTTGGTATTTGATCAACGTCGTTCTCAAGATGTTTCAGTGGTGTTCTAACAATGTGATGGTAAACAGGCAACACTCAGATCAGATTGCGCGACTGCTCATGACTTTCGCTGTTAGCCAAGCTCTGAAGGTCGTCAGTGTATCAATAAGTCCAAGGACAAATTAGCGCAGCACAACAAAAATCACGTATTTGTTTGATACAACATATTACACTAACAAAACAGAGACGTTCGACGTTAGAGCAACACATCTTTTTATATAAAATTATGTTGTTTATTTTAAAATTTAAAATACACAAGGCTGTAGAAATTAATTCACTTTTTGAGAATCCAATATATATGAGCCGTTCCACGAGAAAAGCAACATTATGGACTCTGCGTAATGTATCCGCGCAGGCTGATCCGGGCCGACACATTTCTTCTCAGGTGGATAGATGTATAGAGTAATGAAACAGACAATCCACAGGATTCGAAAAGTGTCTCTCCGAGTAAGTCTACGCGGCAAGTTTAGGCTGATCCGAGTCGATAGACATCTGCGTAATGTATCGACCAGATCAGCCTGCGCTGTCCGCGCAGACTGATCCGGCCGACACATTCCGTCTTAGGGGGATAGATGTTTATAGTAATGATTCCTGAAACAGAAAATCCACAGGAGGCGAAAAGTGTCTGTCAGGGTTAGCCTGTGCGGCATGCTTATAGGCTGATCCTGGTCGATACTTAACGCAGAGACCACATTTTTGGTTTTCTTATGGGACGGCTCATATATTTAAAAGCATTCAGATAAAGTTGTTTTTATGTGTGCTTTATATGTATACGAGGGACGATGCACAAGTACAAGGAGTTCTGTTTGAAAACACTGTGGTAAAGGTAAACTCTATTTAATAATTAAACTGTCATTAATGGAGATGTTTCACATTTTTGAAAAGATGTTTTCAAAGTCGTCTTCTACAGATGTGTTGCATGTGGGAAAGGGTTAAGAAATTTCTTCATTGTTATAGATGTCAATATTTCTCTTACATACATGACAGATATTTAAACGATATTTTGAATATTAAGAGTAATTTCCTAATAACAGTTATATCTTCAAACACTGCACATTAACTTGCTAAATCGACACTTGAGCGTTTGCTATCAACGTCTAAACGACATTCTTCTTCGCTGTCATTACTATTTCTCTCATATCTCTCCTTTCGATATTGAAAGATATTTAAATATACATCGCAAAAGGCAGCTTGACATCTCGGGAACTCAATAAAATCAAATTGTATTTTCATATATTTGTTTTCCAACGTTTAAAATGTGTTTTTTTACAAGTTTGAAATAACGTAGTGTCTCTCATTGGAGTAGTATCGTTTCAAGGACAAATGTGTATTGCTACCTCTATGACACTATTAAAAGTTTATCAACTATTACGCACATGAGTTTACCAGGAAACAGATGTATATGCCATATTTTACGATAAGCGTGCACAAGATGTAGGCTACACTTTCGTATATTGCGAAACAAAAATTGAAATTTAAAACTTTATATACATATTTACTTATTCTCAGGATAGAGTGATATAATATAGACAGATGATGCGGTTTAGTAAATTAGAAACATGCCTTCATTCTATTTATCTGCTATGCTCAGCTTTCTATTGATAAAGAGTATCATTACCTATACATGCTTAACCCCTAGTTCCGCTCAGATTGTATTGAACAGAATGTTTTATGCTAAATACCGCTTGATATCCCTAGACGGTTGTAAACCACTCATAAACAATATTGTGATTAAACAACAAATGAAGGGAAATGATTGACAATAAACCACGCCTAACCAAAAGAAAATAGGCCCGTGAAACATATGCGGACGCAGGCGGTGCAGACAAATTGCTTCTGCACAAAATTGCATCAAGGCTCTTGCTACCCATTTTAAGTCACACTTTGCAGAGGCACGTCGTCAGACATAAATGTGGGAAGTGTAACCCCACTGCTACCATGCATCGTGTTATCGTGTATGGAGCATTTTCGAGTGCGACGGAGACACAATTAAAGAAAGATGATAGAGCTGTGTTCACCATCCCTGGTGTCCTTAAAATTATCATGTCCTTAACGCATAATAAAACAGGTCTGTCATTGCTGTATACACGATGGCTGATTAAAATTCATGATGACAGATTTTTGTCACAAACTGTATTCGAGACTCCCCTGTACCTGTTGTGTCTAATTGTCAACTTGAATGGTACCCAGCTGAGATAGAACCTCGGGCTCCATCAAGAAATAATTAACCGTACAAAGTAACGGTTTCATCGAAGCCAATATTAATCACTCCTTATCTTCATAATTTCCTCTATCAATGGTATCAAATACCGCCGAATTTTCCGGCCAATTGAACAAAAGACACAAATACCCAGAGGTGCATCTTGCCTCTTCCGAAGATACTGTCACATCATCCACGTCACACGAAAACCGACCTTCGTTCGTCTAAAGTCTTTCCCACATTCCATAATTCGGCACCAGACGACTTTTATAACATATGGGCAAAACGACAGAAAATGGCTTTAAATGAAGATGTAATAATTGAACAAAGTTGAAAACATTGTGGCAAAAGGAGAAATTGCTCTTTATTAGTAATATCTCCGTTTGTCACAATGTTTTCTAAAATCGTCTGCTTCAGATGCGTCAAAATGGCATCTGAAGTTGGGAAAGGGTAACATTAAATGTAATTGCGACCAAGTTCTATTAATGTATATTCGGCACTTGCGCAATATAAACATTACAAGATGAGAGATTCCGATCAGAATGCCCGGAGGCGTAGGCTGATCTAGATCTCGCTGGTCGAAAAATCCCTAAGATCGTTTTCCGTAACAAGCGAAATGCGCTCCTTTTTTATGACGCGTTTACAAACTGTGCTAGCTTTAATATAATGTCATGTTCATATAGTATGAATTAAAACAAATACATATACATGATAATAATGATGATACTACTACTACTACTACTACTATTCTACTTGTAATACTACTACTACTACTATTCTACTAGTAATACTACTACTACTACTACTACTACTACTACTACTACTACTACTACTACTCCTACTACTATTACTACTACTACTACTACTACAACTACTACTACTACTTCTACTACTACTAATACTACTACTACTACTACTACTATTACTACCAATACTACTACTACTACTACCACTACTACTACTACTACAACTACTACTAATACTACTACTAGTACTACTACTACTACTACTACTACTACTACTACTACTACTACTACTACTACTACTACTACTACTACTACTACTACTACTACTACTACTACTACTACTACTACTACTACTACTACTACTACTACTACTACTACTACTACTACTACTACTACTACTACTACTACTACTACTACTACTACTACTACTACTACTACTACTACTACTACTACTACTACTACTACTACTACTACTACTACTTATAATAATAATAACGACTTTATTTAAAGAGATTATTCAGGCAAGCTCAATCTTCCATGTAGACTTCTAAAACAGTAACAATATAAAAGTACAATGTACATGTAAATACAATATTTACAATACTAACATAAAGGATATGTTTAGTCATCATAATCAAATCTAACATTAAGTCCTAAATGTTAGGACGCATATATACTATCTATATAGTGAATTAAATGAGTATTTATATTAATTAGCAAACATGTTGTGCATCTCCAAGAGACATTCTAAAGGTGTAGGGCAACTGTAGAAATGTGAATATGCATAAGGGCTGGAGAAAAGGATTCTACAAGCGACCTTTTTGTCTGAATGAAAGTTGGACTGGGAGGAAAAAAAATCACCCACTGCTAGGGTTAAAAAGATAATAGTCAATAAAACGGGATAGAACACCACTTGGAGTTACTGAAGCGGTATGTAACGTACTACCCTCACATTGGGTTCATTTACATCTGTATAGACCGAGTGGGGTTCCTGTTTAATACAGCTTATGGTGGACTTTTTATCAATATTCAGTTAGAAATCTGTCATTCGTTTAATCAATTCATTATATAATTAATTGTTCAATTACGATAAAGGGTGTAGCGAAAAGGGCTTCACGATAGCCTACGGGGACCTCGATGAGAGATGTTATTTACTTGTTAGCAATATTCTTCTGTAACATTTCCCTATGTCAACCATAGAGAGCGGAACATTCATGGCTCATTTATGTTTCGTCGGTGGAATATTGTAATCGCTTCTCCGTCTTCTATACAACTGTCTGTCTGTCTGTCTGTCCAAATGTCCGTCTCGCTTTGACTTTGGTTGAAGTTATTGGGTCCTGACAGGTGACACGTGTTCTGTTTAAAGAAATGAGAAATTGTAAACGTTTAATTAATGTGATATTTTAAAATCTACTTCCTAAATATTTAACGAAGTAGAATTTTATCATAAAATTTGAACCGTGATAGTAAACCGTATTTCGTTGGGAGGAAACTATACACATGTTCGTTTAAAGGCAGTTGATCTTATTGTAACGATGGTTTCATAAGTTGTCTCCTGCAGATAAATTACAAGTCTGTTGTACCGAAAATGGTCAACACTAAACGTTACAACGATTCATTTTCAGATAATTTGCCTTTTTCAGACATGTTATTAAAAGAAATACAAAATTTGATGTTTCCAGATTTTGCGATTTTTAAATTGCATTTGATCGTAAACATATTAAAACAACAACTTTTGAAATGTTTTGTTATAGTTAAAGCGGAGGAGGAGGGGACATATCCATTTTCCCTTTCCCTCATACGACAATTCTGCAGCAGATAACCTATGTCTAAAAGTGGAAAACATTGTGGCAAAAGGAGAAATTGCACGTTTTGTGCAATTTCTTTTTTAGTCACTATGTTTTCAAAATGCCGTCTGCTGCAGAGGCGTCAGAAAGCGTCTATATGAGGGAAAGGGTTAAACGCCCAGTGCTTTAAATAAAAATGCAATCTTACTCATGTTATGAACTCTTTCTCATAAACTACACATATGTAGAAGACGACTTTGAAAACATACCCGCATTTTATTGTAAATCGCTTTAAATGAAAGTATTTTTTATTGAACATAGATGAAAACTTTTGTAGCAAATAAGGAAACTGCTAATTATCAGCAATTTCTCCATTTGCCACACTGTTTTTAAAAGTCGTCTGTTACAGAGGCGTCGGAAAGCGTCTGTATGAGGGAAAGTGTTAAATAGAGTAGAAAATTAAATTATAATGTACAATGATATTATTGACTTAATATAAACTGTCGACAGACACATATAATTATGTCTATAAACCATGCTTGAAAACGTGTACATGTAATTACAAAATCGCAAATGTTAGAGAGATATGTTTACAGACAGTATACACGCTAGTCAGATTTAATGACCATACCGATCAAGAACAAAACCTCAAAAAACGATAGAATTTAGGGTACGGGCCGGAGTATCCGATATTCTATCCGACTTCATTGTGTGTTGTGAAAGCTCTGCCGTCTGATTTACGGAACTGCTGATCAGTATTCAAGTCGGTTTTATTCTTGACGCGGTGAATATTAATGCCTCGCTTCGTAGATTACGTCAATTAAACACCGCAATAGCTCACGGTGATTTTCATCCTATAACAGTAGCAAATCGGGGGAAAGCAAGGACCCGCATCAACCGTTAGGAGAGAGAGAGAGTGAAGAATATGGGTACATTGTTTTACTACTGTGGATAGGCAGTTTCTCATTTTCAGAACGATCTTTCGACGAGAAAACGATATTAAAATTAGCATGCGCATACAAATTAGAACATATGTTGAAATCATTGAGGTGTCTATTTGAAGGGTGGTTTTTCTAATCGGCGAAAATTAAGAACGACCATGGAGATTGGAAACGTTAAAAGGACCCACAT
This sequence comes from Serripes groenlandicus, assembly GCA_031761405.1. Taxonomy (NCBI): domain Eukaryota; kingdom Metazoa; phylum Mollusca; class Bivalvia; order Cardiida; family Cardiidae; genus Serripes; species Serripes groenlandicus. The sequence goes on along the minus strand of JASEVX010000001.1, from coordinate 113,643,539 downwards.
ACTGTATTGTTTTAAAGTCGATGGTTTAAGTTGAAGATATTGCCGATATTCTGAAGAAAGGAAAAAAAGAAGTTTGATAGGGGCACGAAGAACGTTAACTTGATGAATGGTCCCGTCTGTCATATTTGGTCATGGGCTCTATGTACACTCATTTTTGTTTTTGTTGTGTGTGTGTTTGTGCGTGTGCTTGTGTGTGAGTGTTAGCTACGTTTTGTGTAGCAGCATTTATCACATCAGATAAAAACGTCGAGAATTTTGTTCACGTACGATGAAGAGTATAATTGAGAAAAGTTCAAAGAATGTTTTGAACAATTCGGGAAAAGGGGAAATAGTTTTCAGCAATTTCTCCATTCCTTCACTGTTCACAGAAGCAACAATACACATTATCGCAGCCAGACGCGACTCATATAAAGGAAGATTGTAAATCTGGTTCGACTGTTCGCATAGGACGTGTTTAACATGATACATGTATGACTCATGTTAACCATTTCCCACATACAGACGTTTTCTGACGCCTCTGCAACAGACGACTTTTCGAAAGTATAAAAGGAGATTCTGCATATAATGAGAAATGTCTTCCCTTTGCCACAATGCTTTCAACTCTGTTAACAAATATCATTTCATGTAAACTATCCCCACATGAAGACGATTTATGACGCCTTAACAGCAGATGATTTTATAAAACAATGTGACAAAAGGAGAAATTGCTTATAATTAGAAAGTTTTCCTTTTGCCACAATGTTTCCAACTTTAATCAATAATTGAACACTCATTTATAAAGTTTTACAATATTTGTGTCTAGATGTTTTCGAAGTTGTCTGCCAAAGATTTGTTGTATGGGGGAAAGGGTTAAAGAGATTTCTCCCTATTTCGTTCTAGATGTTTTCAAAACGGGCCCCTGATGTGTAGCATGTGAGAAAGAGTTAACCGTTTCCCTCATATAGACGCTTTCTGACGCCTCTGGAGCAGACGGCTTTTAAAAAACATAGTGACAAAAGAAGAAATTGCTCAAAACGAGCAATTTCTCCTTTTGCCACAATGTTTTTCACTTTTAGTCATAGGTTATCTATTCAATTATAGAGATTTTCTATTTTCTGACAAAATATGTTTCAAGTCGTCTGCTGCAGAGTTGTCGTATGAGGGAAAGAGTTAAACTCCGATTCAAATAGTTATCAGCCCTATCATTCCATATGGAAAGCGTATAAGGCGCACACTGTTATACCAGACTACTTTATACTATGCTTTAGTTCTGGCATGTCGTAATGCATACGGACAATTTTCTTATAATTGTAAATTCCCTGAAGTACGCCAGCGGAAAACATATCCTCCAGTTTAAATCATTGACGATTTAGATCGAATATTCAGAGGGTGAGAGCACGAGGAGTAACTGTTTTTGTTCGTTAACGTTTTTCTTATTTCTTTAATTACATCTTTCCCACATACAACAAATCTGCAGCAAACGAATTTGAAAACAATCGTCTGCTGTAAAGGCGTCAGAAAGCGTGTTTATGTGGGAAATTGTTGACCAAAGAATATTGACACGATTCGTTCAAAGTACCAGTGGTATTAGGTGTGAAAGTCCAGTAAGGATTTAACCCTTTCCCTTTCCTTTTGCCACAATGTTTTCCCCTTTTTGTCATAGGTTATCCATTCAATTATGGAGATTTTCTATGTTTTGACAAAATACGTTCAAAGTCGTCTGCTGCAGAATTGTCGTATGAGGAAAAGGGTTAAAAACAATATGTAAATAATATTACAGTTAAATCACGGCGTTTCCTGGGTAAGTTACCAGTACTTTTCGTCCATTTATCCCGACACCTGCCAGTCTGTCGTAATGCTAACCCCGCAACCCTGAGAGCCAAGGAGGATAGCCATTACTACCATTTTTAAAGTATTTGGTATGACCCGGCCGGGGATCGAACCCGCGACCTCCCGCACCCGAGATGGACTCTCATAGAGTCTCAGGTGTTGCATCATTTAACTGTTTCCCACATACCACAAAGCTGCAGCAGACGACATTGTAAGGATCTTGACAACATTTTGGAAAATCGTCACTAATGTAACAATAACGAATATAGTTGAAAACCATTGTAACTAATGGAAAAAGCTCATTATGAGCAATTTATTCTTTAGTCACAATGTTTCAAAAAGTCGACGGCTGAAGAGGCGTCAGAAAGCGTCTGTTTTCGGTAAGTGTTAGAGTAACATTGCGTCTTACTGGTAGGGCAACACACATCGAGTTTGTATGTAATCAAACAATTCATTTAGGACTGTATTAAACATTTCCCACTTACAGACGCTTTTTGACGCCTTTGTAAACGAAGTGTTTTGAAAACATTGTGGTACACGAAATCGCTCGGGTTCGATCCTAGTCCCGGTCATACCAGCGAATATGTAGTGATGACTTCCACATCCTTTGCGCTAAGGACTCTTGGGTTAGCAGCAGTACTGGTAATTTACCCAAGAAACACCGTGATGTAACTTAAATAGTAAAGCGTCGTAAAACACCAAACAAACAAATCGAGGGCTTGGCGTGAAACAGTTGTATCTAAAATTTGTATTTTTTTACCAAGGTTAGTCATCTCGCCATAAAGTCTTTATAATCATTAAATCTTTTTTTCGTGGTAAACAATGGAAATGTTGGTGCCATTGCTCGTTCTGAGCAATGGCACCTAAATTTGCATTGTTTACAACGGGGTCAAAATTGCCCCTAAATCAGGGTTTTCAAAATAGCGTTTTAGTTACAACCGTTTCACGCCAAGCCCTCGAAATACTCATCTACAAACTAGGACCTGTTTATTCGTACGGCGTTCACATAATCGTTACCAAAGGATAGTCATAAAAGGTCCCGCTAACCATAAAGAGTAGTCATTCAAAGATTTTCGTCCACATAACTCAGACGACATCTGGTAGTAAACTAAAGATAAGACCTCTAAGTTAAAGAACATCTTTTAGAAAAGAGATAAAATATCTTTGAAAAAGAAGAAATGTCTCCTTTTCCGATAAGATTTTCAAGCGGTGTTAGCTGCAAACGCGTAAATATGCGTCTGCAGTTAGCAAATAGTTCAATTTGGTTCAATTTTACAGCGGATCTTTCTGTTTTAAAGTTATCTGATTATCTCGTGGATAATCAGTATTTGATTATCCCTGCCATGATCATATTATATCCTTTCCATTTTTAGATACCTTGGTGATAAACTTGTTTTGAGAGCCCTTCATATGATCCGTCCCACGAGAAAACCAACATTGAGGCCTCTGCGTTATGTATCGCCCCGGAACAGCGTGCGCAGTCTGCGCAGGCTAATCCGGGCTGACACATTCCGTCTCAAGGGTAAAGAGGTATAGAGTAATGATTCCTGAAATAGAAAATCTACAGGAGGCGAAAAGTGTCTGCCCGGGTAAGCATGCGCGGACTGCGAAGGCTGATCTGGGTAGATACTTTACGCAGAGTCCACAATGCTTGTTTTTTCGCGGGACGACTCATATGTGTTCATACACTTGTCCGACGTTACAAACACCAGACTACTATTGGACCCGAGCTCAAGGGGATTCAACCTTAGCGTTTCTTATAACTAGTATAGGAAAGGGACTGGCCATGAATAGTGCACAGGGGCGTAGCTTTGCAATAATCAATGTGTAGGCCGTCTCGTGAGAAAATCAACATTGTGTAAAGTATCGACCCGGATCAGCCGAAGCATGTCACACAGGCCTACCCGGATAGACACTTTTCGCCTCCTGTGGATGTTCTGTTTCAGGAATAACTACTCTATACATCTATCCACCTAAGACGGAATGTGTCGGCCGGATCAGTCTGAGCGTCAGCGCAGGCTGACCTGGTCGATACATTACGCAGATGTCTATCGCCGCAGCTGCATTTTGGGGTATTTTGAGAAAAAAATGTGTAAGCACGTGCCTACAGTACCTGAAGGGAGCTACGCCCCTGGTGCATTCTGATTCAAATGGAATATATGTGTTAGACAGATTCTTGAAGCATTCAGTGCTATATATGTGATCTGTACAGAGTCAGATGAATCCACGAGAATTCGCAGTATGCTCTGTTTCTACACACACCGTAGGCGCCGTTAGACTGGTTCACCTCTCGTGTATATAAAGTTTATATGAATCGGGTCAAGCGATTTGCGATCTTAATGTATTTGCAATCAGTGACTTCTCCGATCAGCCCGTGCATTCGCACAGTCTCACCAGGGTCTTAACTTTCCGCCTGAAGTTTATAGATATTATATATTATAAATGTATTTTTTGACAAAAAATGAATAAATTATAGCCCCTCTAGTTTCACATAAATATGGTTTAAATTATATAACAATAACAACACAATTTTATTATATATTTTTCGTTTAAATCCTGTTATTTATTTGAATATGAATGGAATGAAACTTTCAATTATAATCTATATATTATCAAGCACATGCGAGTCACTGCCCCCACCCCCTCCCAAATCGCTAGAGGCGGCATATATTAAAATTAAAGCAGTGAATTTTCGTTGAAAATAGCCCTGCAATCAGTTACTCGATGGAATGATTTACAATGGCGTCTGCTTTAAATATATCTGGGGAGATGGATGGAACATCTGGGAAATCATAGTATCATTTAGTACAGTGCAGAAAGGAAAGTTGGTAAAAGAGAAATTGCTCGTTTTTAGCAGGTGTTTCATTTTTATTTCATTAATTCGTCTGCTGCATATGCGTCGTCAAATGGTGACTGTATGGATAACAATGGTTTGTTTAACTGCTAGTTTTACAAAAGATGGACTCTGGAAATTGTATTATTCCAAGCTCAAAACGAGCAATTTCAACTTGTCCTATAACGTTTTCAACTCAAAAAAAAAAACCAAGTAAATAATCAAACATTTATCATATTTGGTAACTTGAAGGTCAATGCGTTTACAACTGCAGTCGTAACTTCCATTATTAACGTGTTTTTTTATATCTGACTAAATTTGCTTGTTTGAAATCTTAGCCATTTTACATTATCAGGAACATGCCAAGCTTAAACGTCATGAAATATAACTCGTGATTTTTAATCTCAAAACCAATTAAACATTTTGTTCGAATATACTCAAACAAAGAAATCGCTTAAAATGAAGCTTTGCCGAAAAAGCGTTCAACACTCATTTTATGCATTTAACCCTTTCCCACCTGCAGACGCATTTTAACGCAATAGCAGCAGACGACTTTTCAAAACATTGTGGCCAAAGGTGAAATTGCTCATAATGAGTAATTTCACCTTTGGCCACAATGTTTTCCACTTATAGTCATTGGTTATCCATTCAATTAAAGAGATTTTCCATTCTTTGACAAATATGTTCAAAGTCGTCTGCTGCACATAAGTTGTATGAGGGAAAGGGTTAAATATGTACAAGTTTACGTTAACGCAAAAGTTACTCTGCATATTTCTCATGGCTCGTCACTTAAACAAACAGGCAAACAGACCCCGTTGACAAATGTGAAAATAAATGCACAGCGCTTTCCATTCAAGAAGTCATTTTTCAAAACACTTAATTTATACCGGATCCTCTAATACGCCCCTATCTTTCCGACAAAACTGCCTTGATCATTGACTCATTAACAAATTACCGATTGTCTCATTTGTTTCAATTTTTGTTTATACATTTTCTTCCAACGCAAACGTAGTTGCGCTTAAACAGAAACACACAGAAAGGTGAATTTAATGAAACAAACACATGCGGAGAAAGACAACCTATGTGTAAGGCTCTACACGAGCCATCCCGCGAGAAAACCATTAATGTGGACTCTGCGTAAAGTATCGACCAAGATCATCCTGCGCAGTCCGCACAGACTGATTCGGGCCGACACATTCCGTCTCAGGGGGATAGAGGTATAGAGTAATGGTTCATGAAACAGAAAATCCACAGGAGACGAAAAGTGTCTATCCGGGTAAGCCTGTGTGGCATACTTAAGCTGATCCGGGTCGATACTTTACGCAGAATCGACAATGTTGGTTTTCTCGCGGGCTCTACATGTACAATAACTGAGCCAGTGTATGAAAAAAGGTACGAGTGGGCTCTTGTGCATATGATAGATCGAGATCGGCCTGTACATCTACATTTTTCACATTGCAATTACACAAGCGTGTTAGACGATGCTGTCAGCGTGTGTAGATTATGATGAGACTGAGCAGGTATAAAAGATGACCTGGACCTTCACTGTTCAGGAATGATGACTTGTACCGTTTTTAATGCGTTTGTTTGAATATAGTGTATTGTCCTATTTACCGATAATGAAATAAACTGATCAGAATTATGTTGGACTTTTTTTTCTCTATTTATATTTAATTATTTATTGTTAAAATATATTTATATATTATCATCAAAACATAAAAGGCGTCTGTGTATGGCTGGCTACACAGTTCCGAACATATGGAAAATATCTATAAATGAAAGTTTCATCAAATAATGTTGAAAACATTAAGAGCAATTTCTTCTTTTTCCACATTGTTTTCAAAAGTCGTCTACGGCATATGCGTCAACATGAGTCTACAAGTGGGAAAAGGGTGAAAACAGCATACGGATTACGATTTTGTATAAACATTATTTTCGTAAAGACTGACTATTTTGGAATGAAACTGACAGTTGTTATTTTGTCACACCACATTTGCCAAAGAAACGTGAAAAAGCCATTGCACCTTAGCGAATAACAGATTGTTATCCCTTTTCCTCATATAGACGCTTTCTGACGCCTCTGCAGCAGACGGCTATTTGAAAACATAGTAACAAAAGAAGAAATTGCACAAAACGTGCACTTTCTCCTTTTGACACAATGTTTTCCACTTTTAGTCAAAGGTTATCCATTGAATTATAGAGATTTTCTATTTTTTGACAAATTATGTTCAAAGTCCTCTGCTGCAGAATTGTCGTATGAGGGAAATGGTTAAAACTATATAAACGCTTCAACCAATCAAACATTTTTTTTATACATGAGTACAACCTATTTTATAGTTTGTCTGCTCATAATACTGTGTTCGGAAATTTTAAAAATCAAGAAAATAGATTTTCCTAAATATAATTTCGATTTGATTGTATTATTCGCTTTCATTGATTTATTATTTATATTTCATTACACTTTCTTCATCCGCCCTCTTTTATCTTGCACGTTGATATATACCTTGAGAATAAATGTATCAATAATATACATAATAAACCCCGCATTTTATTGAATCAGATGATATAGCATAAATGTTCAGTTCAGAAGTAAAATCTATAGCATCAATAATAGTCAATAGTTACTCGATCTTAACGATTTACATGAACCATATAATCATTGGTGTCTTAGCAGCAAACGACTTTTGGACCTTTTTTTCTAAAGGGGGAAATTGTCTACAATTTGCTTTTTTCCATAACCAATGATATTTTTAAGTCTGTATCAATATTATTCTTTATGTTCTCCCCCTTACAAAGCAGACGACTTTGAAATATCATATTCGGTAATTGGTTAAACCTATGACGTCACGTACTCGTAAATGAAGACGATCTCATTATTCGTTAACAATTTTTTGCACGTGTTGATTCAATAGCTAAATATTTCTGTGGTGGTAGAATAATATTCACCTAAATTTCTTTTCCAGTTTCGCTTTTATTTCACTGGATTTTCCGTTACGCTTGAATTTAGAATAGTTCGTAAAATAGTGTAATTTATGTTTCATTAATCAAAATACATTTTTTCCTCTAAGGCATTGTCGAGTTGTAGCGTACTATCAAATGTGCAAATTAAGTCGAGTTTAATGACCAAATACGAATTTTAAAGACATTATACTTTATTAAAGACATTATACTTTATTTGCTTATCGTATTAAAATCAAAAACCCATTTTTATACAAAATTTTGCTTTTGAATGGATTCATTTGATTATATAATAAAATACTGGGCACACGGCCGTTTGACGACGTTTTCATTGGTAAGATGCGTGAGGTTAGTGCGAACAGAATCAATGGCGTTTCAGGCATTTACTACACCCTTTTTATTTAAAAAAACCTGTTTTTGCCTTTGTTTGTTGTGGGTGTGGGTAATTGTTATCTTCAATTGCATTTTGGTGTTTTCTTGCATGAAAACAAGAACAGACAACCAATGATTAAGCGATTAAATCCATTAATATTGTCATAATTTGGTGTGAAAAATCTAGACAGCAGTGTATCTTTATTTCAGATAGTAAAGTCTTAATATTCCATGGTCAACTTAACACAAGTTTTCGTTCGAGATTTATTCCAAGCCACTTGAACACAGGGGCTTAAAGTCACCTGAGTAGCCGCTTGACAAAACGATGTCAGAAGGGGAAAGTGTGCACGTTACGACAAAACTCGCGTGAAACCACTAGACTATTTCTCTCACAGGTAACCAAGTCACGTGTCATATTTAACCCCCTTTGACACGGGAATTGTCACACAATAGGCCACAAACTGGTCCGAACGGTTTCTTAGAAAACAGATAATCTCTTGCAAAACCCTAAATGCAATTAAACTCCCATAAAGTTTAGGATTATGTTATAAATGGTGGAATTTGTTTCCAACGCAAGCGGTGGGACTTGAATGGTACCCTTGCGGTACACCCTTGTTATTCCAACAAAATGCCCTTTGCGGTTGGCATGGACAATCGTCCGGTATATTGTAACCAACGTCAGTCCAACCATTACTCTTATCAGTGGACGTGGTCGGTTGTGATACTTTCGCTTCATTGGTTGATACCGTGGGTGAAGCAATATGCGGTTACGGTGCTAAACGTTAACTGGTATTGTGTAATCCGTTTAACCCTTTCAGCGCCGAATTGTTTAAAGTAGACTCTTCTATGTTCAAACTCGGACGATTCAATTTTCATGTTATAGGATTTTTGGAATATTTTTATAACTCACAGCCAAACAATGCAGATTGCAGGTGAAACAGCTCGTTACGAGCTGACTCACCTGAATCTGCATTGTTTTCAAAAAGCTCAATATTACCTTTGGCGCTGAAAGAGTTAATTGTTCCCCAACCAATTTGATTGTTGAAAAAATGCAACATTAATATTTTGATTAAAACCATCCTCACAAAAAACACTCCAGTGAATTGCAATTAAAGGATCTTACAGACTTCTTTCAAATGTGTAGACATATATGAAACAGCCAGTATGGTAAGTGTGCGTCTGAGACGATAGAAATCGTTTGTAAAAGAACCACGTTATTTTACAATTTTCTGATTAATATGATAATGATATGAACATAGGGGGAAACAAATAATCATGGCAACTATATTAGCTTTGTTTGAAAAGTAAATTTGTCAAGACACATAAAAAAACACGTTTTTATGAATGCTGATTCAATGGAAATTGTTATTTTAAAATTTAATGAAAGCGCATACTTATAGTACAGGACAAAAAACTTATTTAATTTGTACAGCGACAGCAGCAATATTGAGGTTTTTGCAAACAATACAAATACAGGTGAGTCAGCTTATAACGAGCTTTCTCTCCTGAAATCAGCATTGTTTGTCTTTTAATTATCAAAATATTCCAAAACTCTTATCAAGAAAAATATTGTCGCACTATTTTGAACATGGAAGAATCTACTTTACGGAATTCTGTGCTGAAATGGTTAATAGTATTACAAAAAAGTAACGAAATAAATAAAAATCCAAAAGCAAACAATAAATAAAAATCCAAAAGCAAACAATAAATGAAGTACTCAAATTGCTTCACTTAATTCACTTGTTTAATAAAAAGTAAATGTGGATATCTCTAAGAAAGTCATGAGGGTTTTTGTCATGTTTAAGATGCACCATGACTCGTGTGCTTCCGGGATTTATTCCGATTTAACGGACTAGTTGTTAGGACATTGTTAGCAGATTTAATATCAAAGGCCAAACCTAGCTCGAACATACTACCTGGTATCCAGATAGAATTTGAAACATGTATTTTCAATCTATAATTATTTTCACTTCCTTCCACATTCTCTTTTATCGTTCAATACGTTTTATCAATACATTTTTTGTTTCATTTGCATATTTCGTTAAACAGCAA